>JACXGK010003754.1:0-23645 GCA_016801125.1 Novumbra hubbsi
AAACACTTGACCTGTCTGACCCCCTACACTGACACTGCTAAACACTTGACCTTTCTGACCCCCTACACTGACTGCCCAGCTGGACACACAGACCAATACAAACCAACACACATATAAAACCGTTTTACAGATGAAACATTGTTAGAAACAAAATCTACCTGTTGTCTCCTGCCTTTAAACAGAGAATGATGACTGACAAGCTGTTAAATGTAAGGGTTGGTCTACATCTAATCAGGAGCCTTGGGCCCAGCTATTTGTTTCCTTGGCACAATGCCACACATGCTCCAGATGAGCAATGCGTCGCCTTCTGTGAAAAATAGAATGCAACATATTAGTCCTTTAACAGCTTCCCAACTCCATGGATAGCCGCCGTTCCGTCATTCCTGTCTCCTATGGGGACCTAAAGGATGAAACCATGACGACAAGCTTATCCAGAGACCTGAGGAGGGGCACCGAAAGCAGCTGTTGGGCAGACATGGCATTTCAAAAGGGATCGGTAATCTCTAAAACAATATAGGGAGCAACTACGTGTCTGAGCCTCTAACGACTCCAATGACGGCACCTTAAAAATAGTCTTCACCGTAATGCCAAACAGTGCGAGGAATGGCGGCAGAAACATCCAAAACATCCTTGTATTTCCCAGAGATGTACAGAAGGAGTATTTGTTTACCAGCCCAGATATGTGTAAAAAGGTGCACTTCGGATGCGACCGACAGCAAAAAGACCTTCCACTGGGCCTTTCTAGGGGTTTAGTGACAACTAGAGACATTACGCTGTGTCCTTTTCAAAACACCTGAGACACAGTCTTGAACGGTTTCTTTTAAACATCCATTTCCACAGAGTGGTCATGCACGTCCCGCTCAATCTCAAATGAACTTTAAAAAACCCCATCAAGCAGTGCTGACATTACAGGCATCGTTCACACCTTTCCAAGTGAACAGAGGATGTATCCGTTACATGGCTCTGTGTGTATTTTAATCCAAGTTCATTTGCTCAGCCATGTTGTGTTTTGAGTGAATAGTAGATCTACTACCCTTGGATACCAAATTGTTGCCACTTACACCTGAGAGGGAAAACTTGTGCGGACAAAATCACAAGCAGTTATGTGAGTGGAGCACCATGTAGCTAAGTCACAGACACACAAAAGCAACAGACAGGCTAACCTAATTGTCTTCCTACACGCTCAGAATTCAAACAGACACACACATGTACCTCATTCCTGCCCCGCGGTCCTCAGGCGACATGGCTCTTGTTTGGTTTCTTATAACAATGAGGTAGTCCGGAGGAGATACGTGTATACCGTGGCTCCTTGTCCGTCACAGCAAGGCTCAACAAATCATTCAGGTCAAGTCACAAACCAAGTGCCACACGGCGCGAGACCAGCCTGTGTTTATCTACAATGAAGCCCGAGCTTGACTATTTCAACCGTCCCGTCTAAAAATAAAACAGGTCACGACATTCCACCAGGCAACTATCAGGAGTAAACAGGGGCTACGGCAGAGAGGGGTGTGGGGGGTGTGTTTGTGTCTGTGTCACTGTCCTACTATCTAATGTTTCTCAGGGAAGAGGATTGTTTCTTGCCTAATGTACTCTCAAATCATTGGCACATCAGGATTTCTGTCACTTTTGGGCGGAGCCTTTTGAGAATTAGAAAGCGAGCACGTGTCAATGTTGTCCTGGCTAAATGTTGGCACCGTCTCCAGGGAAACACTCTTACGTATGCCCTTTTCTCAGAAGTTGAGCAAAACCTGGCCGGTCTCAGATATCATTAACAGGGTAAATTATGTTGCAAATGGGATAAACCAGGTATTATGTTTTATTTTTGGTTGGTTCTGGTTTCACTCAGAATAATAATTGAAACACTGGGGAGCACTGATGGGGTTAAGTAATCTGGGCCAGACAAACAAAAACAACAATGTGCTGTGTTGTATACTGTGTTGTATACTGTGTTGTATACTGGTATGTATACTGTGTAAACAGGGCTAAATGACTTGTTGTTTTGTACAATATGTTTTAAAGCACAATTTAAACTGTTTCACTATTAACTATTCACTATAAACTGTTTTACAGTAAAAGAATAAATAAACACTGGTGTATTTTAGAGCACTTCTAGATCATCCACAATGTGCTGGCTGTGATTACATGAGACACTGTCCTCATTTAGTCATTTTAATGTGTGCATTTGTTGGTGACAAATTACTCCCAAGTAATTCTGGTAAGCTATTAAGAGTAACAGCCTCACAATCGTTGTTGTAAGACACAGGCCAATCACAGGTTTCCTTCTGAGACACACTTTCTAATCTGCTGACCTGACTGGCTGCTCTCGGACCACATGTCCTCTGGCTTAGGATCAGTTCCGTGAGCAGAGAAATAGCTGTGTCATCTGTAACACACACATACACTGAAACAATCTTACTCTCGCGCGCACACACACACACACACACACAAACAAACACATAACGTTTCACAATCCCACAGACATACACAGTTGTCTTGGGAACAGACAACACATCCAGTCTTGAGTCAGATGCTCTAATAATAGAATGTATGCTTGAAATGTATAGAGTAACAGGTGTTGTGATTACATATAATATAGCACATTCGGATCCATAGATCACTAGTGACATATAAACACCTCCAGAATGACAGTGAGGATGAGCAAAAAAGGATGAGCAAATAAAAAGGCTTTAAAAAATACATTATAATATTATTTACATTATTAGGTTTGGAACTACCACCAGTTTTGGTCAAACTGGACCAACTGAGTAATCAGTTTAAAAGACAGTGGTCAGGGAGCTGACAAGGACCTGATGGTCACTTTGACAGAGTGCTTGGACTTTCCAAAAAGCACCTAAAGGACTTTCAGACCATGTGAAACAAGATTCTCTGGTCTGTTAAAACCAAGATTGAACTCTTTAGCCTGGAAGAAACCCGGTGAAGCACGATGGTGGCAACAAAATGCTGTGGGGATGTTTTACACTGGAAAGGACTGGGAGACTATTCCAGATCAATGTGAAGATGAACAAAGCAAAGGACAGGCAGATCCTTGATGAAACCCGTCTCCAGAGCGCTCAGATTGGCAGTGGCTTCGGGACAAGTCTGCCAATGTCCTTGAGTCGACCAGCCCTTGCCCGAACTTGAAGGCCATAATCGCTGCCAAAGGTGCTTGAAGTAAAGTGTAAAGAGGTCTGATTACTTACAGAAATGTGATATTTGTGAAGGATGCATTTGCAAAACAAGAACCTCATACATACTTTAAAGTCTGGTTGTGGACACGTTATGTCTTGGGGCTGTTTTATTTGGACTACTGGGGTCCTTGTCATGGTCAACATTATCAAAACCACCCGTGTTAATAGAATTGTACTTGTTAACATGAATAGGTGTTCTATTGCGTAGATGGGGTTGCGTTCCCACTAATTGTGTTCTACAAGTGTGTGTAGAGCAGAATAATCAACGTCAGCCTCTAAAACGCCTGTGGAAATATAATACGTAGTGTGAGTGCGTGCGTTGATGTGTGTGTCTGTTTGTGTGTGTCTGTTAGCCTGTTAGCCTGTTAGCCCAGCTCTGTGATCAGCTTTTAAAAGGGGCCTAGCTCACATAAACACCCAGGCGGAGGGATTCAAACGCTGGCATGGGACCTACTGGAAACAATACAGCCATTTTTCTAACGAGGACAGGGATGTTAATGCCATAAGTACATAAATAATGACAAAACAACTGTTGTCAGGGTACAGTGGCAGAATGCGACAGCAGGAGAGGCCAGTTAACCTTTCGCATCCCTCCAGTTGGTGAAGCATGGCGCTTGCGAGTCTAGGTTTGTGGGTTCACCTCCCAGGGGGGACTTACACAAATACAGGAATGTATAAACTGTCTACGGACAGTGGCTTCGGATGAAAGCATCGGCATGATTACGTTTATGGATCAAAGGGTCTAAATAATTACGGTTTACCGTAGTTGTGAAGTTGCGATAACTTACAGAAAATGCTCAGGCTTTCGGGAAATAGTGTTTTTAGGAATCTGAAGTGACTAAGCCAAAATTCCCAAATTGTCGAAGGAGGATATCTGGACTGCTTGCATATTTAAACCTAGTATGAAGGAAAAAGGTGAAACAACAGCACTGCAATGGTGTTAAAAAGTAATCTAAAATGAAATGTGAAAACATTGTTGCTTCTTTATAAAGTAGCCAGTAATAGGTAGTTTGTTTAAACATGAAGTTGATTCAGCACAGAAAGAGACAATACTGGCCTTAGCGATCCTATCAATGTCCTTTGTACTGGGATTCTTCATTTAATTTTGTGCTACTGGCTCCCTAAAGAAGGACATATGAACCTTACGCAGACAACAGCATGCATCCTTTTCCTCCCGCTCTGTCAATGGACATTCTAACCCGGTTAATCTCCAACATGGCCCCGCCAAACCCAGTGTCTGCTTCACAAGGCACCTCGGTTTGACGGACCGCAACAGATGACAATAACTCGATCATCCCAACAGCCAAATGTCACACAGGAGATTGGTACCAAAGCCTCGGAGGCCCGGCTGCTCGTCGCCACAAGACGCACCCGCCCCCGGAACGTCAAATGGGCGGAGCCTCCTGATGATCTATTACGCGGCTCATCCTACTGCTATAAACGTCTCTGAAAGCCACTTCCCGAAACATCTCTCAGAGGAGGCCCAGTTTGCATTGTTTATTTCTGTTAACCACCGATGGATCCATTAAATCTTACTAGTGAGCTCCAATAATGCACACAGCTAGACTTCCAAATGCTCTGATGAATGATGTTGAGTATCATAATGAAATTTTTTTGTTGTTCATGTACGGATTTTACTGTTCACTTCATGGCCAATCATCTAAAATACATAAGCATAGGCATTTCGACTTTTGTCAACAGGTTGGTCTGCACAGGTACAAGAGCAACTTCATTCATAGGGTTGTTGAATTTACAAAGGTCTGGACTGGAATTGGATTGGGTCCCAGGCCCAGTGATTGGATACAACTGTAACCGGATTACCCAACAGTATGGGATCATGAACTCCATGTCACAGTGATCTCACATGATCTAGGCCAGGCATCTAATTTAGAGCAAACGGTTTACCACCAACCAGCTCTGAGATGGAAATGTGTCAAAATTGAGACAAACCTCCATCTCCAAGCGTACCCCCGCTGATGGGACATTTCAAGAATATGGACTCTGGCATTAGTACACTTTATTGATGATGTACGGTGACACTCATGCATTTTGAAAGCTCTACATCTAGAAAACTTGACTCAAAGTAGTATACCACCTGGCATCTCACTGTCGCCAGATCTCTGGATCTCAGCAGGGTTGCTGCTGGAAGTGTTATTGGACGATTCGTAGGAAGCACTATTCCCACGGGTCATTATACCGGCCCAGGGGCAGTGGTTGAGGACAGTGCCTTGTCGTAGGGACCCATCATCAGACTGGATGTAAAACGAACTGACTCTGTGGCCACTGAAGATCCCACGGTGCTGATCATAACCGCGGAGGTGTTGAATCCCATGTCATGGCTACATGTCCAGTCCGGTCCTCGTACTGTCACAGCCACCTAATCATCCCCACCTTCACATCGGCTCAACCGGCTCCTTAACTAAAATCTATGCAACTACCAATAGCGGCAATTCTGCTAAACGACTCATATGTTAGTGCATCAACAATGGACTATTGGAACATGCACCGAAATATAATTCAGGGTGGCATTTCCTTAAAGGAACAGCAGGCATTTTCTCCCACATGAGTGCATTAAAGAAGGTTGGACATACCAAACACCTGCAGTACAATCAGCAACAGGGCAAATACAATGGGAAGAGGACAGGCAGGGATTATTTAATCCACATCTTGGGGATTCACACATGTCTGTCTTTACGTCAGTTTTTTGTCTCTCAAACACACACATCAAAACAAACACAGTTGATGACACACAAAAGCTCCTACCTTGCAGTCATACTGCGCCATAAATGTGCTCCTGTAAGTGAAAAAGAAGAGACATCTTAGTTATTGGTCAACACTTCCTGTCCATTAGGCTACAAATGTCCAGAAATGTTGTTCATGAAACAAAGCTAATGCGCATTTTGAGTCAGACAACAAAGTTAACAGCTTACGTAGAGAACAAAGGCAGATGAAAATGCTCATGATGCCTCAGAAATGAAGCTCCCAGTACCAACCGTGTAGCACTTATTTCAACTTAATTACAGTCACAACACAGCCAGTGTTCACTGACCAACCCAAATGTGCTACTGTGATGCTAACAATACCTAACCAGGGAAGGGTGTGAATAGCTCCTATAAAATCACTGAAACCTGCCTACAGATTGACCTGAAAATGCTAAACAAACCAATGGATTAAGTATATATATATTTAATTTTCTCACAGCATTCCTAGAGCACCATCATCTGACAAGTTTGTATTACCTACCCGTTGCTATAGTCTATGCTACCACGTTCAGCTGTGAGTGAGGGGCAATCCTATCAGATCTAGAGGAGTGCTGAAGGAGTAGCATTAACTGGTCTATATGGACTTTCAGAATACAATGCGGAGCAGCCCGGGACACAATCCCTTTCATTTCGCTGTGGCAGTGCTGGTTTTATAGGTGAGCATAAATCCAAGAATGTGACATTGGTTTAAGGCCAATTGTTTGGACAAGGGGCTTACGGTTCAGGGAGGAGTCGCCCCTAGACATTGAACTTGGGTTAGCTGCATGTGCACTTTTCCCACTAATAATTAAGGTTAAGATTGGGGGAAAGGAACCTGATCCGAGATCTGTAAATAGGGACAACAGCTGCTTCTGTTGTTATCACGAGCCACACGGAAACAAAGCATGGGTAAATACAAAGTGATGTTGGTAATTTGTACTTCATAACCTTTCAGCAATAAAAATGCCATTGTACTACAACCACAAATAGTATTCTTTGTGGTAAAATACAGACATTTTACTGAAGGCAAAAAAAGAGTATGGAAGCTGAAAGCAAAGCACAACTTCAGAAATCGTCCACCAACTCTGGGGCAAGCCCAAACGAGACCAAGACCAAAACAGCTACAAAACATTGAGGCTTTCTGTTTTGTTTCCTAACAGTTTTTTGACACTCCTCCCCTATTTGCAACTTAATTTGCATACATTCCAGTCCATTTCAGGTGCAGACTTATGCTAATCATACGATATTCAGCTACTATTTGTTTTGTGTAACACATGTGGGTCACAAAGCTTAATAGTTGTGCACACTTGTTTAACACAAAAGAAAAATAAGACTTTAGGCTGTCCCCAGAAGGTCATGTGTCACCCGCTGTCTGCTGGGTAATAATCAAGTACAAGGCGGTACAATACATACCTTTAGGGAAAGAGGCTCGTCTGGAGCCAGCTACCTGTTTAACGAGTAATGCTGTAACCACTAAAGCCGAGGAGAGGGCAAGAAAACAGTAGACCCTGTAGGAACTGAGGACCACAAACCTAGAAAAAAATATATATATATTCATTAGGGGTAATTATCTCATCCATGACTGACTACTGATGCCATTAACTGAGCTCATGCTGATTTAAAAAAAGTAAACGGTTAATGACTAAGCCCAGCAAAATGTCCTGGTACCAAGTAGAGTTATTTATCCAATGGCGTTGATCAACAAATAACTATAGAACATTAATTCAGATTTCATTTTGTTTCATTTAATTTATAAGAATCCTTAGGCAAGCCAATAATTTTGACAACTATCATTTTGAGGAAAATGTATATAATTGAAAACATGTTTGAAAAAATTGTATTGCTAGGAAAGAATACTGTTCAACTTAGTTTTGCATAAAATAAAGCTCAATTCCTGGGTTTTTATACAGGCTTTTACGTTCATATTCTTCAACGTTCAATTTGTAAGAGTCTTCAGTAGGTACGGAGCCGCATCATCAGTGCTGGCACAGGGTCGGCAAATCACGCTGTGCAGTCCATGAGCAACGAACCATAAAGTAAATCCCAAACTCTAACCCAAACAAATTATAAAACATAAATAGGTGGATATTTTTCAACATATTACATACAATATTCACTCACACACTCACAACGTTTCCATGAAGGAATTTGTATGACTCTGTTGGGGAAAACTTTAATTAATCCGTTCTCGTTCCCTTTAGAACCCTGTGTGAAAAGGGTTCTACATGGAAAGAGGACCATAATAAACTACAGCCACCACTTCTACGGCCTGCATTAACTAATGCATGTTATGTTTATTCTTCCCAGCATTGACTTTTGTCAATAACTAATTAAGTATCTGAGTTAAGCACTCCACATAGCTTCTGAAAATGTACATTAACTATAGGTCTCTCTGGATGAAAGCTTATGTTAAATGACTAAAATGTATAAACTAATATGAAATAAAAATCTACCTGAAACTAAAAGGTTTTATTGCGCTTCTTAATGAACCGCAAAAAAATAATTAGGTTCTGACTAAAAACCTATTCTGGATTTGTCAGTCAATTCGGATTCTGCGGATAACACAACTAGGCTTTTGTGTATATACGCAACTCTTATTTTTCCTGATCTAACTAAGAACACATTCACAATAAGGATTTTAGACAGGGTACAACTTCGATATGGTAGAATTATTGGCACATTATTTCCACTGCGTCATGCTTACCAGAACACAGAATTTGTGACAGCAAATAAAGCCGTGGTCCTGAACGGTCTCTTCCAGTCGATCACGTTTGAAAAGCGAAAGAATCCTGTCAGAGAATACACGATGACTTTCCTGTCCCGAGAAGCAGACTGCTCTTCCTCGTGCCCTGTCACCGCCATCGCCTCACCTGAATGCCCAGCGCCCACAACCCTCCACGCTGCGCTTACAGCCTCCGGCACCGCCTCTGTAGCAGCATCCTTGGTGTTGATTCTGAGTGGGCTCGCCATGGAACATGAACGCGCCTATCCGCTCGCTCGTTGCCCGGCAGACTGCGCTTTGTTTTTATTGTTCTGTGGTTGACGTCACCAACAGCCTCCTAGCAGGCCGTAGCAGACGCGCCTACAACCTGTCAGTGGTGATAAGTGGGGCTATGACATCACTGCTCTAAAGTAAACGATTCAGAAAAGGAGGGGTGATGATAGCTGCTCTTCTGCGTTTCCACACAAACTATAGGTACCTGAAACTCGGAAATATCTGAAACTCGTAAACTTAGGCATATTATAAACATGACATTGTGGACTTATACAGCCAAACGTGACAACAATTTTTTTCTGTATTTAAACAAAATAATGTAATGGTAAAAAAGTTAATTTACTGGGATATCACAAAGACTCGCCACAAGATGGTGCTGAAGCTGAACTATGTTACATTCAGCCTATTTCTTTTTGAAAAAGAGCAACTTTTATTATAGTATTCTGTCCGTTTAAAACATCTGCACCTCCAGACTCACAGCTGTTCTCATAGCGTTTTATGCATTTCATAGAAGTCAGTAGTATTGTGCCGTAATTTACACATTTGTGCAGTAATGAAAACACAGTTCATCAGTGTTCATTCCGCTCTCAGGTCCCTAGTTACTTTTAATATTGCTGCACACGAGGCAACCAAGTTATAAAGCAACATTTTAAAGTGTGATTACTTTTGTAAAGCATCTCACAAGTGTATCTGAAACATTGGTTTTGAGGGTATTCTGTAACAAAAAAGATGTTGATGTACAGTCAATTGGACCATCTCTGTGTGTGTTGTGTGAGAATGTGTGTACACGCCTGATTGTGTGATCTGGATAACAGAAAAGCAGGTTGAGGGAGAGATGAATTGGCAACCACACTAAACTTCATGCATTTGGTAATTTCAACCTTCTGATCAGGGACTTAGACCAGGTGTGTACAAGTAATGATGAGGTAGAACAAAACCGTCAAGCTACAAACATTGTGGGGCAAGATTGGAATAGTGTCTGCTTTCACCAGTGGACAGTTTTGGCATAGAGAGGAGGTACATTACTGCTTAAAAATCTAACTTATCTACTGGAATAATTCAAATAAGTAGCTATCAAGATTACTAGACATTACAAGGGCATTGCCTAGGGGGGTCCAGCTAATATGCTTCCTTCAGTGCACATGTACTGCTGCAGCATGATGCCAAATATGGCCCACAGCTTTTGCAAAAACTTTCTCTGCCCATTAATGTTTTACTTTCAAAATAGACTTAAAAAGACAAAAGGGCTTATTTTTTATGTGAGTCCGGTATTTTGTTTTTTATTTGTTTTTGCCAAAACAACCTGTCCAGAGATGATTAGAATGTACATTGGAACAATGTAGAGTTTTATGTACAATTTCGATCAGTGAAAGTGGTTTTCAAACAGGTTCCTGTTGATGGTTTACTTCATCACTCATTCACTATTATATGTGACAACCCTCAAAACTAAGTAAATACTAGACTGCATGTTTAATGGCCATTGGTTTGTACCAGTACACATTTAATTGGCCGCGATGTGCGTCCTGGATAATTCTTTGGGAAGGAGTGCATTCTTCCAAATGGTGGTAACTGGAAAACATGACCTTTGCCAACATTCCTCAGATCTGAGCTATTTAACTTCTTCTTTATAATAACATGTCGTATTGTAATTTCATTCTAAAAAAGACATTTTTTGACTTAGCTATGGGGGTTGTGAATCAATTATCTTAGCAATCGCTAAGCGCAGCTTGACATCTTGAAAGGTATTACATTCCTAACACCTCTCTGGACCATCATTGAAACCCGACCTGTCACTGTTGCTTGGGTCTAGCTTTTGATGCTAGTGTGTGTGTATGCACACAACCCTTTTCTTTATTATTCTTATTTTTTTACTCTATTGACAAAGTAACTTAGAAATAATGGTTTATTTCATGAAAAATTAAATGGATAGTTGTTTTTTGTTTCAAATATGTACAGCAAGGTATCAGGAGAGCATTAGAAGATATTTACTGGATCCATCTCTGAGGGCCTACTTGTCTTTATCACACACAGACCGAGAAGAATCCTTCCTCGATGAGTATAAGAAGAAAGTGGAGGAGAAAAAAATAACCTGACCCATTTTCCCATACTCTGCATTGGCTGTGTATCAAGGGGACATTTCACTGCCAAATCAAGATCCCCCAACAACAACCTGCTCTACTTTCCCTCCCCACCACAGAAGTCTTTAACTTCGTACGTCTTCCCGCGCCACTAAAATAATCTAGGACTTCTGCACGTCCTGTCTTGTCATTCGGAAAAAAAAAAAACGAAACGGGAGATTCTTAATGAATCACACACAAGCAGAATGTCAAACGGAGCACCAGAAAAAAAAAACAAGGACCGACCACTAATTGGACTGAATTTCACTGGAAACAAAAGGCCGAGGCTAGAAAATTCCAGCCCTGGTTTGTACAGGCCCTGCATTGTTGCCCATTGCCTCTGTCCACTTCTAATGCTGTGTTAACAGTTATCTTTTTTCACAGTTGGCCTCTCCCCTTCATCTCTGTCTCTCTCCCTTCCTCTCTCGCTACATGGTGCATGAAAGGCTGCCGACGAAACGTAGTTACCCCAAACTGCTCTGAGGCGCGCACCCCAGAGGATAGAACTTGCTAGGCGTCCCACACTCTCTCTCGCACACACACACACACACATAGACACACACAAACACCACAAGAGCTATACAGGATGACCCTCGAACGTCCTCCGGGGCGCAGCGCTGCAACCGTCGCTGCCGTGGAACGGCCACCGCTGCCTGGTTGCCATGTCCCCCGACGCTGAGCTTCCCGGAAGGCCTTCGACCGGCCCCGTCCTCCAGTGACCCGGCGGGGTGTTCGACAGGCACAGAGAGCGAAAGCCAGCAGCCAGGGCAGGAGGATGATGGGCCAGCTAGGGGACATGGAGGAAGGGGGGATTGTGGAGGTCTTCAGCGCGGAGGAGCTGGAGTGTAAGATCTGCTACTGCCCGTACAGCCTGTGCAGCCGGAGGCCCAAGGTCCTCCAGTGTTGCCACCGCCTGTGTGCCAAGTGCCTTGCCAAGATCTTAGACCTGGGTGAGTCGCCCCCCAACGCTGTGGTGTGCCCGTTCTGCCGCTACATCACCGGTTTGCCGGGCGAGGGCGCGAGCAGCCTGCCGGACGACTGCAAAGCGGTGGCCTCGCTGGCCCTCCAGGCCCAGAATCAGAGGAACCTCCGCTGCCACCGCGAGGGCCCCACCGAGCTCCTGCTCAGCCCCAGCCAGCTGAGCTCGCTCACGGGCAACCCTCCCGGCGACTCGCCTTCCACCGCCACCCACACCTACTCCTCCGTCCGCGGCTCACCCAACTACGTAGTGATCACCATCGTGGAGCCGCCTCCGCCTTCTTCCTCCCAGGACAACCACCGCCACCCACATCACCCTCGCTTCCACCCTGCCGAAGGGCTCACCATCCAGGGTCGGGACTACCGCTCGTCCAGCCTGGACTCAATGGCCTCCATCACCCAGAGGTGGACAGTGTGGAACTGCGCCGCCCTGCTGTGTCAGACGTCGGCCCGGGCTTTGGTGTGGGTGCTGGGGCTCTTCTACTTCAGTTCTTTGCCCATGGGCGTCTACATGCTCATCATGCAGAAGACCACCCTGGGGGTCCTCCTAGTTAGCCTGGTCCCGGCAAGCCTCGTCATGATGATGGTCTATGGCTTCTGCCAGTGTCTCTGTCAAGAGTTCTGGGACTGTATGTCGCCGTAGCAACCAAAAAAAAAACATCCCACAGAGTTAAAAGGATCCACAGAAATGGGAATGTTCTCCAGGGCATTGTCCCAACTGACAGTGGAAATCGCCATCTTGGATAATACATCATATTTTTTGACTATTTTTCAACATGCTCAAATGGGGGATTGTTTATGCAGACACCAGGTATATGAGTTTTACATTTAGAATAATGTTAAGTGTTAATGTTAAGTGTTAATGTTTTGTTTTCTTATTAATAATTTACTGTTAACAAAATGGTCCACCAAATATCAAAATATGTATTATTGAATTAGAGTTCACAGTGTCTTGTTTGCTTATGTAACCAGAAGAAAATAATTTTCTTAAGATTAGCTAATTCATCTATCTGCCAATAATTGTCAAAGTAGACATTTTGTATTGAAAGCACTTACAGGTGAAAACATGAGATTTTTAGCAAATCAGTGTAAAAATGTTTTTTTCTAATGTGTGTAAATGATGTGAGAACACCAATAATATTTTTTTTTATAAAACATAACCTCCATCATAAATGTATGTAAAACTTTCTTTAAAGATGTCTAAAATATTGATCTTCAAAATCTAGAAAAGTTGTTCAACTTAAAAGCGATTAAAGTAATGTTTCACGTTCAGAATACGATCCAATGTTATCTGACAAAAAACAAGCACTAATAATGACTTATTCACCATGAAATTGAGGATTGTGTTCATTACAGCAAAACTGTTTTGGGGTGGGAAACACGTGTTTCTTATTGGACACATTCATATAGACCCTCCCTGTTTTCATGTGTTTTCTTCCATCTGGTCCTTAATGAAGACAACAACAAGTATTATTCATTAGAGCAGACCAGGAGCAAAACGTTACACAACAGAGAACAATGCACATTTGGTGCCTAATGAACATGACCAGCCTATTTAGTCATCTCAACATTCTAATGAGATTTGACCGCATAAGGAAAGTAAAGTTTTTGTGGATTGGAAAGGCAAGATAAACATGTTTAATAGTTGATTCTACTAACCAACTCTGCTTTACATCTCTTTACATATCTTCATGGAAGAACTTTGTAACAGCAAATACTTATCATCCTTACCAAGGACAAGAGCTTATCAATTCAAAAGCAAAGCACTGTATGCAAAATTATGAGAAATGTCAATAATGACTGCTCACAATTTGTCACTTTAAAAGATGTAGTATAGCGGATCTAAATGATCTCTTCATTAAAGGATCAATGTTTTGTTGACACATACATACATACAAACGTCAGTTCAAGAAGAATATAACTTTAAATGCCTTATAGAAAGGCAACATTTGATTAGTCTTTTAAAGGCTCGCCAGCTTCTTCCCACCCAATGAACGGATTATAACATGAAGGGAGCGAATCAGCTGTAGTTGCATGTGGGAGCGAATCAGCTGTAGTTGCATGTGGGAGCGAATCAGCTGTAGTTGCATGTGGGAGCGAATCAGCTGTAGTTGCATGTGGGAGGGAATCAGCTGTAGTTGGTCCACTACTTTCACTGAGTCATTTAATGTCATTGAGTAAGCTGTGATTAAACCTGTCGCTGAGTAGGAAAGTTCAAGGAAAAGGTGCCACATGTATCTGCCTCTGGCTGGGGCACAGATACGAGCCAGGGAATTTAAATGTATTTAGATTTGTGTGACTAAGGACAGTGGTTGCAGCAAGATAGCGTATAGAAAACAAAAACAATAGAAAACCATCTGACAAACGGATGAATCGGTTTGTAGGATATACAAATAGCCTATCCATGACGCTGAACACGTGCTGCCCCCACACTGTTTATCGCTCCTCATGTTCACTAGATACTCTATCGTGCTCAGTTGCATTACTGCACCTGTTAAGGTCTCTGCACAGGACATTGCAACAGCTGCTTTCCTCCTCTCTCAACCAGTCTGCCGTTAACGCCCCTCACCCAGAGCAACCGGCAGGACCGGCAGGCCCCCTCCCCCTGTCCAAAAGGGATCTTCCAAGCCTTGTCAGAGAGACCAAGCTAAAGCAGTAACATGATGTATATTCCAAGTCCAGATGTCCAACAGTCCAACCTCTAATCGATATTATCATTATGTCATTTCCGTCATTTCCTCTCGTAGTGTGGAACCCTGGAATTGTAGCCAATTCTGTGTGGCTGGGGCCCCAGAGTGGTGCCTTGGTCACGGTCGCTGCTGTGCCGCACAGCTGCGTCATAGTGGCCAGGAGTTAGAATCCTGATCGCAGTATAGTATAACAAAAGGAGGATATATCAATCCTAAAGAAATACGGAATTTCCAACGGCACACAGGTTGCGCCTCTCCAAGTAGACTGCTGGAAAAACAATATGCCTTCAGATACAGTTTCTGTATAATAGTAGCTTTTTTCCTTAAATTGCTACTTGTTTAAATTTTTAAGTTAACATATGATTTCTTTTTTGCGATGGAGGTGTTATAGATTTTGTAGACCTGTGGAGGTATTCCAAAAATATTATAGAAATATTTTGAGATTACAGTACATTTACATTCAATTATAGATAATTTGGCTAATTATACAGCTCCTTTTTATGTACCTCATTAATTGAGTAATCTGGGTGGTACTCAATAATGGCATGGTAAGAACACCTTCCTTAAGTAGACAGTTATGACGACCAGAAAATACGTACAAGCAGTAAAAATGTTCTACGGGAGACACAAATAATCCTTTAGAAAATACTTTCTATTCTGAGTGGAAGAACAGTGTGCTGAGGGCCTAGTTAGGATTACATAACCAAGAGAAATTAAGATGATTTGCCCTATGTATTTGTGATACTACAGAAAATAGAAAGAATAAAATGTTTCATCGATATCATAAAATTAATCCAACTACAACCCCAATTTTAAAAGTGCAAAAACAACATATCAAATGTTGAAACAGATCTGGCCATTCCCTGGATCCCAACTTGTCTTTACTTGTGATAACTGCTGGTATAAAAAAGGCTTCGTTTAGCAACATGGCTAGACATCTTCCTTCCCTCTAGAGTTATTGCTATCATTGCATAGGCCTAACCATGTCTAGAGCAGAAATTCTATTTTAAAAACATATTTCAAAAGAAAATCAGATGGGGTTTCTGCCAAAAAAGTAAGCTAGGCAGCGTATGATAAATTACTAGTGACAATAGTGACAAATGTGAGGACAGAACATCGATGAGTTTGTTATGTTCAAGTACTTTCCAGTTCTCAAGGAAATGTGACGGGACTCTCTAAACCAATCAGATTTGTGGATTAGTACCGACAACAAACAAAAGATCGAGGTTAGCTGCACTTGTCGATGTCTAGCAGCTTTAACGTTAATCGTATCTGCGATATAAGTCTTTTCGTACATTTTGAACTTTCCCAAATGCTTTAGTTGGATGGGTGTTGGTTGTTAAATTGGTGGTAAAAGCTATGTGTTTAGCTAATGTCAGCTAACGTTACAGAGGTATTTTAGCAATACGCTTCTTTGGGTTTCTAGTTAGCTAACGTAGTACCTAGCTGGTTTTGTAGCTAGCAATACTAGCCAGCTAACGTTAGCTAGCTAGCTAGTAAAGCTATCGAGCTTTTTAAAGACTTGACAGTTTGTTAGGAATTTTGCTTATAAGTTAATTGAATCGTTGACTGACAAGCCATTCTAACTTGATAGCCATGTCTGGACAGTCATCGGGCTGTGGGTTTCTAATGTCGGTTGTTGTTCACGGAGACTCGGCTCTAAACGAACAGGAAAAGGAGCTCAACCTACGACTAAGGCGGCTCTATCCAGCCGTAAACGAACTTGAAACACCACTCCCTCGATCTTGGAGTCCGAAGGACAAGTTCAGTTACATTGGGCTTTCTCAGAACAATCTTCGAGTGCACTACAAAGGTAAGTGACTTGTGAATAAAAATAAGTTAGTGCTAACAAATTGCAAGTTGATTGTGATAGCCAGCTTCTTACTGTACATGTCAGTGAACTGCTAACGCGTTAGTGACTCATCTCGGCAATAGTTGGCTAAAAACAAAGCGACAGAGCTAATCTGTTAGCTAGTGAAGTTAGATTTCTAGATAATAATAACCATAACAACAACTCTTTACGAATCAACTGGCTTAGTCTCCATCTAAAACAAGATAAACTCCGCTTTGACAACTACTCTAGCAAGCTTGCCAGTTGGGCGAGCTGTTGATCTAAATTGCATACCTTAAGATGGCTTTTATGTCAAATGTAGAAAAGGTAAAATGCATTTGAAAAAGTATTTTAAAACATAATTCTTTGGCTAAGGTTACATTTTATGTTTAATACATTTGAAATAATTTTAGCTAATTAGAAACGGGGAAAAAACAAGTCACAACAGCAGGGTAGGCTAGTTTTATTTGCAGGGCCCACTGTTTGGTTGGTAACTGTTAACTTTCATGTCATATAAGGGTCCCGGATTGAAGTGTTTTTTTAGCTGCTTGTTACAGTAGCACCGAGATCGGAAAGTTAGCTTTGATGTCAAGACAGAAGAGTACATCCATACATTACCATGTACAAGTCAGGTAGACATAGCAGGCCTCGGTTGAATTAGCCATCCTAGCTAGTATAATAGAATACTTCATACGCTTCCTTAGCATTACCCTTTTTAGAATGCTAATATTTGTATCAAATGCTTATCATTTTAGCAACTCAATTTATTTAGTAAATTGCTAGTTAGTAGTACGACGTTAATGGTTGTTGTGATAATAAAGTAGTCTGGTTTAGTACCTTCGCGGACGTGTTAGAACCTACAGTGCATGTTTTTCTGTAAACAAGATCTTCCTAGTATATGGTGTATCTGGAGAACAGTTTAATGGCGTGAAAAAATACTGTTGTTGCGATGCAGATAGATGCTCTATGGCTGCCTGCAGATGCTAACTAATACGGGTCCCTTGAGAATTGACACTGGGACTGGCAATATTATCGTGTACACAATTTCGAGCCTGTGTCTGGATTAACATGGTTTCTAATAAAAAAAATGTGTGTGGCACTTCTTTATCATCTTATTTCAAATATAATTGTACCTATCAATTACTCTGGAGGAGAATGTCTGCTATGATGTGAGAATGTTTAATAAAGAAAGTACTAAGTCAAGGGTTCCCAACCTTTTTTTAGTTACTGTACCACCAACTGTAATTTGCTCTGCTGGGAGCCCCCACCCCCACAGCAGAGTACCCCCTTGTGTTAATTTTACTAATAAGACTATATTCAAGGGTTTTTTCAAGTACCCACTGTGGATAGGCTAGGTTCCCCCAGGGGTCCTAGTACCCCTGGTTGGGAATCATTTCATTGGGATTAATTTCTGACATTATTCCTATCTAATCACGCTGTTGCCTTGGTAAAGGCTGGGCTCTGAGTCGTTTCACTAATGCTCTTCCCTCTTCTTTCCACACACAGGTCACGGAAAGACCCCTAAAGATGCAGCGTCTGTACGAGCCACTCATCCAATCCCGGCCGCCTGCGGGGTCTACTACTTTGAGGTGAAAATCATCAGCAAAGGCAGAGATGGGTAAGGTGGAAACACACAATTCAGCCACACACACATTGCACGATACCCACCAAAAACAATTTCACCTCTGTAATAAATGGCTGCAGTTGACCTTGACTGGAACAAACTAATTGCCCTGTGGGTTATTTCTTCCTGCCATTAATGTGTACAATGTGAATCCCTTGTATTCATTTGCAACGGGAAATGTTTGGCTGTGTTTCGCACTGGGCAGTAATGAATGGGCCACGGCTCTGATCACGTCTCAGGACCGCTACATATTGACCTTTGCATGAGGATCATGCCTGTTGCTCTGGGACGATTCCGGAAATTCCCTCGAGATGCAATTTAGATGTCCACTGCTGTAAGAACCGTGATCAAATCTTTGGGGGACTGATTCATACTGATTTTGTGTGTCCCTTTAGCCCCCACAAGTATAATTAGACCTTGAAAACGCACTGGCTCATGGGACACTCCAAGTGACCATACACTCTATTTTCCATCAGGTACATGGGGATCGGTCTCTCGGCTCAAGGCGTCAACATGAACAGACTCCCTGGTAAGGCAACGCTGTTGAAAGTAGAGCGGCCTGATGTATGTTACCATATTATTGATAATGTGCAACAATAGACATGTAATGTTCTCTATGAACGGAAGTGCAGGGAGCCTACAGCAGGGCGGCGTGGCTCACGCGTGTTCCCTGACTGCCATAGCCCATGTTTCCGACACGCATGTTGATGCCATTAAACAATGACAGCGCAAGGCATCTTTCACTGTTTTTCTATACTCGTCTGTCCAATAATGGATATTGGCTTCACAGCTGCCACTGTTGTAATGGCGTATTGTTTAAACGTTTGTTTTGAGAGGGACTTGTTTGCCTGTTCATAGCCTGTGGTACTTTTTCATTATCCATCATCAAATGAGTCTATAGTCTTGATCTCCGTGGTTTATGAACAGCTTGAATATATATATACGTAGGACTGTTAAAGGGAGACCAAACGATAGCCCTCCAGATGAATTTAATAGGAAGTGTAAACGACTTAATTGATTCATTGTAAGATTAAGCATACTAAATATTTCTTTAGTTAGGCCTGGCACTAACACTCGTTTGTTTCAAATATTTTCATTTCGGACGAATGTTAATTTTAACAAAAGACACAGATTCCATTTTGACTTTGTTTCAGCACAGTGTGATCATTTAACTAGAGCCTGTGAACCTGCTTCACTGCGTTTCTCCTGCAGACCCAGTTCTTTGCACTCCTCCAAAAGAATTATGGTTCTATCATGGATGTTTGGACATTTTCCATCGCCCAGCCTTAGTTGAAAACGATGCCCTTGTCTGTATATCTTTGTTGATACTGCCTCTTCCCTAAGCACTTCTGTAAGAACATTTTGCTTTTTGACTTATCCCGGTTCAGAGTTGTACAATAGCACATTGTGTGAATAACTACATTTATTCTATTTTGTGTTGGCCGGGTTTGGATGACGTGCCAGTGTTGGGAACATACGTGTGTGTGTCTGGACTGTCCGTTCTGTGTGAAACGCATGATTGTGTGACTGCATCAGTGATCTGTGTGTGGGTGTGCCTCAGTAAGGCCCCCAGGCTGCTCCTTCTCTCGTCTGATATGATTGGTGAGGGGTCTCCTGGCGGCATGCTCTGCTCTCTGGGGGTGTTATCAGGCCTTGTAGGGTGTCTCTTCCTGATGCTTCTCTCTGCACCACAAATGGCTCCCTATTCCCTGTACAGTGCACTACTTCTGATCAAAGACCCACAGCCTTAGGTCAGAAGTAGTGTTCCACTCAGGGTGCTATTTGTTATGCACAGTGTCACTTATTTCCAGACAGGAGACGAGACTAGCCTAGCAAAGAGCTGCATCATTGTAAAGTAGGGCACTCCGATTACATGGTAGCCAAAGCCGTTCCAGATATTGGCTAAGTTGTCTATAACTGATAGTTGCTATGGCTTGCTAGTTTAAAAGTAATTTGGGGTCCGGGATCTTTGTGATCCACAAAATAAGTGTTGATATTTGTCCTCAGGAATCTTGATACACACATGGTATTAAAAATATTCCAATCCTATATGAATTTAACATTAAACTGCTTTACTTTGCTTCCAAACGCTGGAGTGAAGAAGGCTTACTGTGAGTTCTGGTGGGGCATGACTGTAGTTAGTGTAAGTTGAGTACACCTTATTCATTCATTAAGTCCAAACATTGGTGTGGCTAATCCAGGTGACCTCTTAAAAACCCCAACTAAAAATAAATATCTATAAATATTCTATCCAGTGGCATGCCAGTTACTTATTTTCTTCTCGGTGTAGCATCCTTTTTTACACTACTGTACAAATGTAAACAAGACCCAAAGGTGCCTGTACAGAGAGGGTTGTGGGCTGGTTGTCATGTGATCTATTCACTTGACAACTTGACCAGCCCCTTATCAGAGTCCACACCCGTCTTCATATGCTGCATTAGATACTATATATATAAAAAAAAAATATTTAACTATGCAAAACTGAAAGATGGCTTCTTGCCTAACCCAAAACATTAAGCCAGCTACAAATGAAGCCAATTTCAACATGCGTTTCACAAATTCACCTGGAAATGTCCCTCGTTAGCCTGCAGCCAATAACAAAGAACTCCAAAGTCTTAAATCTCAGCAAACAATTAAATCAGACGAATTGCAAAAGACGAGTAACCATGTTTACAAAGAATACTGGTTGTTAAGTAATGTCCCCAGAATGTCAGTCATTCCTGGCACACGATGTCATTGTTCATTTCCCCTACCACCTCAGGTTGGGACAAACACTCATATGGTTACCACGGAGATGATGGCCACTCCTTCTGCTCCTCTGGCACTGGGCAGCCTTACGGCCCCACCTTCACCACGGGAGACGTGATTGGCTGCTGCGTCAACCTCATCAACAACACCTGCTTCTACACAAAGAATGGTCACAGTTTAGGTACGGAGCACACCTGCTTTAAAGAATCAAATGTTATTGGTAAAACGGAAATATACAATAGCGCATTATAAAACTTGGGCCTATTTGATTCCCCAAGGGAACTTTAGGTGTGGCATTTAGTTGCTACGTATTTGGGAGGGTTACTGCACACGTTTTTGTAACTTGGCTGTATTGGGCGTTGGTTCCAGATGTGTTTCTGGTACTGGGAGTCAATCGGGTTCCCCATATTGATACAATGCCTTTGCATGTGTTTACACGGCAGTATTTCATGCAGGCCCTCTTCACTGACATCTACTGTTTGCCCTGCAAGACTCGCCCTTTGACCAGATGAAGTCATTGTCTCAGACTATATAGTCCCTAACTGAATTATGGTTTTAATAGATGAGTTGGGATGGTCAGTGTGGCAGCTGTGGGCTGATGGTTTGTTTCTTTTCTCCGATCCTCTAGGAATAGCCTTTACAGATCTACCGGTAAGTTTCATGGCCATTTCATATTGTCTTGTATAGGAAAACCTGGATTTTGTTGAAGTGAAGGGAAATGCTACTTAAAGGCTACAGTCTAGCGATCAATTCACTTAAATTCCCTTACTCATCCGAGGGATGTTTTAACTGTACCCAAGTAGTGTTTTTTGTTAACATTTCTGTTTGTGAGCCATAAAACCTGATGTGGATTATGGTGTTATGCAATATAGCAGTGGGTTCAGTTTCAAGAATTGAAAGGAAACATTACACAGATTTTAATCTTAAAACAAGCTTTATTGAAACAAAAGCGTTTTGATGATTGTTGAGGACCTGATGTCAAATGTCTTTTCAGAACTTTGCAGGTTTTTCTCATGCATGAAGAAACCGATATGCACAGTTTAATGTTTTTATATTTTGTTACCAAGTCTGATTTCATTTCAGAGGCTACTGCACAGTCCCCCATCAGCAGAAAGGCCTTTGGTTTGCAGATAAAATCAGGCCGCATTAGCCAGAACTATAATCCATTAAGCAGAGAAACGGCATTGGCTGCAAGCCGGCGTTCATATTTCTCTGGGTCTATGGTGCATATACTTAGAGACACCCTTCTGTCTCTCCAACCTTACAACCAGGAAGAAGAAATAAGTACATGACACATTATATCCAATGAAAATGCGGACTGTATAAAATGTCCATTGTGAAATATTTTACAACCAATTGCTTAGTGAACCTGTTTTCACCAGTCACCTTGCTACACAAACTGCATCGGCTATCTCAGATCTAGTGTGGACAAAAGCATGCCCAAGCTTTTTATTTCAGAGCGCCAATTGTTGTGTGCCAATATATAAAAGCATTCCATGACTTAATATCCTGAACCAACTGCAAACGTGAAATGTTTTTAACCACAAATGTCATGAAAACAAAGGTGCAGTAGCTTATAGACTGCCCTGTACCGGATATGTTGGCATTGCTCACTACAGCGAAACATTACACAGTGCAAAATGAATGTGGTGAATACACCTCTGCTACCCGGTAACTCTGCTGCTAGACCTCTCTTGCTTCTGAAATATAATTACGTTCAAGGCTATTGTTACCTTTTTGTCATCTGAGGGGATTATGTGATTGGAGCGGATTTAAGAAGACATAAACGTATTAACCCTATCAAGTATATTTCTACCGTCCGCATTAAGACCTGAATGTGTTGTCAACATTTAGCTGAGGGTGTTGCTGATCCATGTTGCCTCTCCTCAGCCCAACCTGTACCCCACCGTGGGTCTCCAGACCCCAGGGGAGGTGGTCGACGCCAACTTCGGCCAGCACCCATTTGTGTTTGACATCGATGACTACATGCGTGAATGGAGGACCAAGATTCAGGCCCAGATTGATAGATTCCCCATAGGGGACAGAGAGGGGGAGTGGCAATCCATGATCCAGAAGTAAGTCCCCTCCCATTAAGCTATCCACCAAAGCCAAGCTACATTGTCCTCCGATGTAACTACCTTATTCATTGCTCCTAATATCGTTAGTTCTGAAGACTGACATTTGTTTTGGCCAATTTCCATACAATCCTAATGATATATCTTGGATTTGTTTTGTGCCGGCTTAGCCAGTACCTCTGGCATCAGATCTAGTCCTTCTGGTTCACAAACGCAAGCCACCGTTCACCCTAAAGCATTCTGCCATTCCATTGCATTGCCCCACGGTATTTTGTATTGTTCCTGCGTTTTGGTGTTTCCCATCTGTCTCCACAGAATGGTGGCGTCTTACCTGGTCCACCATAGTTACTGTGCCACAGCCGAAGCCTTTGCCAAATCCACCGACCAGGCAGTGCACGAGGAGCTGGCCTCCATCAAAAACCGACAAAGTAACCCCGCTTTTCAAATCAACCCCCCGATTTTCTGGAAACTCTAGCCTAGAAGTTATGGACGTCTAAACTAATGTATTTTCACATTGACACTCCCTGGTTCTTGGATACGTGTGAATTATCCTAATAATGTGTGCATGTGTGTCAACGGGATGTGCCTGCAGAGATCCAGAAGCTGGTGTTGTCTGGCAGGATGGGGGAAGCCATTGAGACCACTCAACAACTGTACC
>JACXGK010003754.1:23745-42983 GCA_016801125.1 Novumbra hubbsi
CCCCCCCCCCACACACACACACACGCGCAGGGTGAGACAGTTCATCGAGATGGTGAACGGGACAGACAGTGAGGTGCGCTGCCTGGGGGGACGCAGCCCCAAGTCCCAGGACAGTTACCCCGGCTCGCCCCGGACCTTCAGCAGCCCCAGTCACAAGGCCGGCGGCTCCCAGGCCTACCTCGCAGGTACAGCCACGCCCTCCGTCAGCGCCACGCCTTCACACTACCGCTGCCGTCTGGTATTGTGGAATGCCTGGCTGAGTCACGCACTCCTTGTGTTCATCTGATGACAACGTTGTTGTTGTTGTTGTGGCCCCTGGTTGATCCCCAGGGTTCGACGGTGGATGCTGTAACGGGGTGACCGCCAGCAAGGTACACCCCTCCCCCCACAGTCACAAGCCCTGCCCCCCGGGCCCCGCCCGTCCCGCCGCTGCGGCTGAGCTCGGGAGCGTTAACGGCGGCCACGCCCCGCAGCAGCCCAACGCCAGGTACCCGGCGTTAATAAGCACTGAACATCAGAGACCTCGCGTCTGGTAACACCGTTCTCTCAGAAACGCCTGTGTACCTTGTTTTGTTATTGTCGGCGGAGGACCGTGATGAACTGCCTACCGGCTCCTCAGTTTATGTACGATAAACCAAAACGTCTTCTGTCAGGAACAGTGATCGTGCAAATGTAGCCCCTGCGGTTGAGAAGTTGGGTGTGTTCAGAAAAGCAGTTGGGTTATGGAGGAGACGGTACACGGTTGGGTGAACTATTTGTGTGACTTCATCATGGGCCCCGGCTGAGAATACAGGAGCAGCTCATTGAATGTGCCACTGTGTATTTTCCTCACAGCACTGATGTGGACATGGAGGAAGATCACTTCACCAACGGACTGGCCGAGTCCTCTTCCAATGGCTTCCTCAACGGTACCTCTAAACACGCAGGCCAGCCAGAGGATTGTGCGGCAGACATGGGTGAGTGACACCGCGAACGGCCACCAATATATCCTCTTTGTTGTTGGTCAATTCTGAGGCGTTTAACTTGACCGGCCCCGGCCCACAGAGGTGGAGTCTGACCAGTCCAAGAGACAGCTGTGCGGGGGGAGCCAGGCGGCCATCGAGAGGATGATCCGCTTCGGCCGGGAGCTCCAGAGCATGAGTGAGCACCTGCGTCGCGAGTGTGGGAAGAACTCTGTCAACAAGAAGATGCTCAAGGTACAACCCCCCCCCCCCCCCCGCTCACCTGACATGAGTAGCCCTCACGTCTACTGGTGAGGCTTAGTTAAATGTAGATCTGGTCCAACGATCCGGCACTGAGACTCCGAATCTCCGAACCACCTACGGAATCTAAATCCCAGAGGAGGATCTGTCTCTGCATTTCACCACCGCCTCTGTAGGGGGAACCGTCTGGGAATCATTTGTGTGGAATCATTTGTGTGCTTTTAAGAGATCTATATTTGACTCAAATGGGAGATGTTATAATGAGGCTCCTCCGTATGGTTTTATTGAGGGCCATACGCATTTGTTGCACCGTAACCACAGTAACAACGGGTTGCCTCTAGCCAATCCATGTCAGAAGATCTGAAACCCAGCTGGGATTGTGAGGACAACGTGTAAGAGATCTGACATCTATTCATTACTAGGATCACTGATCTCCTGAAGAAGCGGTCCCTGCGGTTCCCTTGTTTTTGGATGCACTGATTACGTTACCAGTTGAAAAAAACTGAACGCGTTAGAATAACCTAGTTTAAGAATATCAGGTGCAGTCCTTTGTAGGAAGGAACATTTTGCAACGTGTCGTAGGGCTGATCTTTGGACCGTGTTGACCTAGAAGCACAGCCTTAAAATAAAGTCATATATTCCCCTCCATTTGTCAGTTCCTTTTATTTTATGTATTTGTAACTTTTTAATCTACTGTGTAAAGTTTAAATGGGCCATAAAGTGGTTCAGCGTTAGCTGGAATTCATATGTGGCTAATATTGGCTGTATCACAATACATTTACATTTCTCCAGGTGCTCCTGTTGTTACGTGGTATTCCTAGCTTGGCTAGTGTTAGTATGACCACTGGTATGTGAACTAGGAACTATATAGGATATGTCCTGCTGTTTCTCCTTTTCAGTCTCTTTTTAATTTAAATTATTTCTCCCCTTAAATGTCCTGCCATGTCTGCTTTCACGCTGTAATGTTATTTAATTTCTGTCTTCATCTGTTTCTGTTTTTCAAATTCTTCCCCTCTGTAGGATGCATTCAGTCTCCTGGCCTACTCTGACCCGTGGACCAGCCCAGTGGGCTACCAGCTGGATTCTATTCAGAGGGAGCCGGTGTGTTCCACACTTAACAGTGCAATATTAGGTATGTACATTACATAAACTCTTGGGGGCTGGGTTCGGCCATGGACTGTGCAATGTAACCACGTTACTGAAGTGCTCATCTGACCGTGAGCGTGACAAAGGTTCGAAATATGTCGCTTGTCATATTGTTCACCTGCTCTCGAGCAGTTGAGGAAATTCGAGGCTAAAAAGAGCCATTTTCCAGAGCCCCCTATCTTACAGGAACGGGGGGCCCCTTCTTGTGGCTTGAGCCGTGCGAGGTGAAGTGGAGGTGTCACTCAGTGCCCGTGTTCTCCTCTCCCCCTCAGAGACCCACAACCTGCCCAAGCAGCCCCCTCTGGCCCAGGCGGTGGGACAGGCCGCCCAGTGCCTGTCCATCATGGCGCGCTCCGGAAGCGGCTCCTGCGCCTTCGCTGCTGTGGATGATTACCTGCACTAGCCACAGGCCGGCCCCCCCTCCCTCCCCCCCTCAGACCAACCCCCAAGGCTCAGCCCGGGCCGTGTTCGGATACCCCACCCTTCTCTGGAAACCGCCACTTGTTCGCTCCTCCCACCTGCATTTGAAATCAATTGGATTGGTGCAAGAATGGCCGGAGGGTGTGTCCAGCATATCCCTTGCAGCAGTCCGTTCCTTTGTAATCCAATGAGTTGGGGAGTGAGGGAGTGTGCCCTTTGGAAAAGAGTGGTGAATCGGGACTTCTCCCGTAGCATCACAAACTGTGATGGAGTCATGTTATTTTAGTTGATGGGGGGAGGTGGGGGGGAGACAACTGATCCTCCACCCTAACTGTGGCAAACCCTGCTGGGTATTCATATCCTCAATCCCGAACTAGGCGATCTGAAGAACAGCGAACAGCTTTCCAGTAACCACACACCGACACACACACACCTGCGGTGGGCAGTCTGTCCGGTCTACCTGTCCTAACCCAGTTTGTACACTTTAAACCCCTGACCGATATGTTAGCCCATCCCACCTGGAGAATCCAACTCCTGCGGTGCGAAAGATGACGAAGTCCCTGGACGTCGGCGGCCGGTGACGCATTGGGGACTCGAGACTTGAAGAAGCCAGTAAGAGGAACCACAGTTCGGACTTGTCTTGTTTTCTTTTAAAAACTAGTTTATTTTGGTGTGAGACGGGGTGGGTGGGGGGGGGCGTTTAGGCAGTTTGTTTCCGTTCCCTGTTTACGAGGCATGGAGAAAATTATTATTATTCTTGCATACACAGTATATTTGTTGAGCGTCGGCAAGAGTGAATTTCACCGAATAATAAAGGACCCAATCCCATTAATCCTTACTAGTGAAAAGTGTCAGCTTGTCTACATGTTAACATTTCTATGAAACAAAAAATATCAATAGAGTAAAATATTTAGCTACCAAAAGATAGGAAACAATAAAAAAAGACCCTCAAAGCTTTACACTTTGTATCGAGTTAGTGGAGACTTATGTCAACGTTATTACACTGTGGTTGAGAAGTTAACGCTTTCCATGGCTACCCCAGTACCCAACATGTACCCTGTTCCATAACTGCACAGCAGGCTTGATGCAATGTTATCTGTTCATATTTCCTAATGTGTTATTGTGTGTCCTTTACCCACACAGAACTCAGGAGCCAAAAACCCCTTCTTGATTTTTGACTTGGTTCTAATCGAATGTGTCTCTATACTGCAATGAAGGGCTTTTCAGACTTTGATTCACTCTGACCTGGTTTAGCGGACTTTGTGGTAAACCGGCAGCAAGCTAGCACCTGAGCTTTCTTGATGTACGTGAGCCTCCCAGGATAAGTTTTGCCCTATTTTGGGGCTTGTCTAGGTTCAACTATAGTAGCGTGTGATGGCAACTGACTAACTAGGTCAGGAGCATGTCATTTTTGGGGGGTTTAAGGTTAACCTCGAGCCCCCCTATATAGTTTCCATAGCTTCTAGCAAATCCTACCCAATGACACAAGTCTTGGGCTATAACGGTGTGTTTGAGAGCGCACCTAAAGCAGTGTCTATCACTTAGCTTTAACGAACCTATACTCTGTGCAATATCTCAAACATGCATCTTTTCAGGTATGAAAAGCCCTTAGGCTGTTTCTGAGTTTAGTAGGACACTTGTCAATCACTTTCACCCCCATAAGAACAGGCTTTAATCAAAGGTTAGCACTTTTAGACCAGTGCATTACACTTGACTTTAAAATGTAGCTATGCTGGGGTCAACATCTGCAGCGTTTCCTGTGAGTGTGATCTCTTGTTAGCGGCGGGAACATAGCCTTTAATATGCAAATGGTCACTAGTGCAATGTGCTTTGCCTACAACATGCCTTTTGATTGAATCCTGGTCTAGCCCCTTTCCTTGTTCCTGGTCACAGGATCCCCCTCTGGCCTTTAGTAGTCTCCATGGCTAAAAATAACAGTATTGTCATATGCACTGTGGTTACCACATTTACAATAAAGAAACCAATACCTAGGAAAGCAACATCGCAGCTGTGTTTTAGACTGTTTTTGTGCTTGCAATTGCGGAGGACCCAGAAACTTGTCCGTATAAATCAGAGTAGGAGGTGTGATTATGGATCAGTTTTGCCTTTTAAATCACAATAAAGAACATGTAAAAAGGGAGACTTTATCCTAGATCACCAGAATGCTAGGGCTTACAGTAAATGCTAACACATTAGGCATTCTTAGCTGACATCTCCACTGATGACTGAACCATCTATTCTATATCTTGGTTTGACCTCATATCCTAGAATCTTGTTAGTCTGTGTATTGTCCTGTTGGGTAAGTAAGGGTAACCTGTGCATGCCATAGTAATATTTGGTGGTAATTCAATTTCGCCGTCTTTTAGCCAATGACCCATGGTGTTAAAGGTGTCAAGTTGTCCACTACTGAGTGATTAACATTTGTATCAGTTTGAAGAAAAAAGAAATGTGCAATTGTGTGAGGGTGAAATGATTTATATTAAATACCAACTAACAGTGCTTGTCTGAATGTTCTACAGTCCTGAGACTGACACTAACATCCAGCATCACAGAACAAAAATCTTACATTTTTATGCAACAGAATCTACCCAAGTCCCAGACTAAAAGATATTCTTCATTGACACTGATCTGTTTTATCAGTCTGGGCAATAAGGCTTCCAATGTCTGACCATCCATCCCTCAATCTGTGGCTATTAAGTTTTATACAAAATGAATCTGGTTTAGCATAGCTGTAAGACTATCATTGTGATACGGCACAGAACACTTGCTGAAGATCAGTCTAATGTGATGTTTTCAGCATCCACATCTTACTGGCTCTGGGATTTAATCCAACAACCTTTGAATTACTGGTGAGATGTTTTGACAATCGTACACTACTTTTCACCAGAGCCTAGTGAAAAAGGAGTGCACTAAACATGGAATACGGTTGTTGTAATTGACAAAATGGCACAAACAGATCTGGGATTAAGATGATATCACACCAGTCTGTTCTAAATTGATTCATACATCGATTTTTCCACAACCAGGCAAAACACCCATTGCAGGCTGAAGTAACATATCCTTCACTGCTTCCTGACAGGATTTCCAATCTAATAAATTGCTCAATGCTCTGCCTTATATTTCCTGAATCAACACTTACACATGACATGGCTCCTGAACAGTCTGGGTAGGTGTAACCAAAGCCATGGAACCCATGCACATCCAAATCAAAGACAAATGTATTTTACAAACTGGTTCTTCAACCTATCTAGATCTTTGAGAAAAGGGAGCCGTATCACATCGGTTTCTATTCCGGCCCGGCTTTCCGTCACTTGCTCAGCTTGAGGGAACCTTCTGCTTGTGAATCCATCGCTTGTTCATTTTTTCTGCTTTTGCTTTCCTCTCTGTGCCTGTCAGGATGACATCATGAGTGAGCATTTTTTTTCCCCCCCAGACAATATACAAAACAAAAGTTCCCTACGTGACTTGTGTTTCCCCCCCTGAACACTTACCCCATTTCTCATTGACAAACTGCACAGCCGCACTCTTGACTTGGCCTCTCTTATTTTGAAGAGATAGAAGCTGATTAGCTGTAGGGAAGAGAGACAACAAGCGAAAATTGGTGTGATCTTCTCATGACTACAGAGGCGTGTGTGTGTTGCAGAGGACATATTGTAAACTAATATGAGGACAAAGCTGTTACACATGCAATACAAGCAACCGATGAGAGTAACGTTCATACTTGTCGTCCTCTGGCTTCCTGGGCCGTACAGTCTGGACTGGATGAAATCCACGGCGGTCTGCTGCCCGGGGTGGTCTACAGACTGGGCGCCCACCCTCATTACCCTGTAGTTCCCCTTCAGTCTGGAAACAAGAGGGGTCGTGTTTGATTGCATCCTATTTTTAAATTGGTTGAAATTCTTGGAAATATTTTACACACGTGCAACTTAACAACAGTGATGTTGACACCAATGAAACATTTTTGGTTAAATGAGGATAGTTTTGAAATAAAGACTTTGCCTGCCCTGGGCCTTTACGAGTAATTCACAAGTGGTATGATTCTTCCTCATCATTTATACTGACTAAATGACCAGATACACCGTAGGAGTCACGTTGCACCAACATGACAGGTTTTGTTAAAGGGGATGAGGAGCAGATGATGCTTGTTGTTTTATAATAATAGGTAATTAAAATGTAATTGGTTAAGGTTTTATTATTCAGTTGCTCCTTCATGGTAATTTCTTTGGAGGGACTTGGGACATGACACTTACAAAACCCCTCCACATCTAACTGACGAGGCAGACGACCTGCGGCATCTTCCAAAATAAAAACATCAGTCCAGAAAATAGGCTGGCGAAGGTGATGTCCGTAGGCCAAAGCGCTACAACAAACATACTGCAAATCTGTCATTCCATCCTTCATAATAGGCCTATGCAAATTACCGTTATTTGTATGAGTTATTTAAAAAAAAAAATCCATCCACAAGACAGGATGAACCTCAGCGTTTGTGAAGCAACTGGACGAGTAGCATAGATGCTGCTACTGATTTCAAAAGAGGCTTTCCATAATGGATGGGGCATGATGGCAACGCTAAATAGTGTAGCTTCTAGGTAACAACAAGTGACCCTATAAAGATTGTCCAGTGTAGCTTGTCTAACACACCTCCTTTAGGGAAAATGTCTGAATTAGGCTGCCTGGGTCAATGCAGGTAAAGGGGCCAGGTAGAGAGACCAAGCACAGTTCCCTCTTACCTGCGTACATCACCCTTGAGGCCTTTCTTTGTCTCATCTTCTTCTTCTGATCCTCCACTTTCCTCTGAACAGCTCTGAACAGGGTCTAAATACAGAAGACAATTTAGACTCAGAAACAGCAGACATTTTTTAAAAACTGTGTGTGTCTTAAAATGATTATTTCAATGGGTTGTAGGTTAGACAGCTAGTTAAAAGTCTAAACTGTTCGTGATGTTAGGGAAAAACATATCTACCTTGTGTTGCTTGTAGATTCTGCTTCCTAAAGAGATTGGGAACAGCTTGTTTTATATCCATATGTTATACATTATGAATATCATTATTTCTGTATTGGGATATAGGCATGTATGAACTTACTTAAATGGAGCCGATTCAATCTCTTCTAGAATATCAGCAGGGAGGAGTCTCCTTTTCTAAAAATAAATACTTGTTAATCAAAACCCTAAAAGGTCGACCTCAGTTATAAAGTATGATAACCTCAGAACATTAAAATCACTGAAAGGCAGGGAACTGCCCACACACTAAAGAAAACTGAGTGAACATTACAGTACTACCCAACAGCATCTTCGCAACATTTAGCAGACCCACTTTTTGTTTTTGGAAGAGTTCCTGTCTCTTCCTTCGCTTTTCTTTGAGCAAATCCTTTTCTCTGTGAAAAATTAGAACCGGGGCAAACATTAACAACGCAAAACTGTTCCAAAGTTGTCAGTGACTTTGACGCTGGGGCCATGAGAAACTCGTTAGCATTAGCAAGCATTCCTTGCATCAAGGGTTAGGCTACCTTTTGGCTGTCTCCAACGCTTCTTTCATGCTCCGTAGAGCGGATGTCTTTGAATCTTCGAATGTCACCTCTTCTGGACCATCATCGTCGCTTGCCTCAAAATTGAATTGAAGATCGTTCGTTATCTTTGCACTACTTACTTTCTTTGAGGACGATTTACCACGCTGTATTTTCGCCATCTTGAATAGTCACGTCAATATTCAGGCAAACATCCGGGTATCTGCAGCTGATTGTTGAACATTAAGCTTTTACAAGCATGCCCCCTTGTGACAGGGATGATAAAGGATTTACACACGCGCACCTAGTATAGGCTTACATAGGACGATCTGCCAGATTTAACCAACCGCTAGATATTTTGCCTACACTGGAAAAAAAATATTTGTTATAGTATAGTTGCAATTAACTGCAATTAACTAAATGTGCAACGTTGTCTATTGTAGATTGCAGACGTCATAGTTCACATATATATTTTGCAGTGGTTTGTTTCTAGGTATTTGGCCTATTACTTTTAGTCGTCCTAGTTGAATTCGTATTTAAGTAGTAATTAAATCAAGATAAAAAATCGGAACAGATTGGATATTTCCATTGAAAACAAGCACATTTTAAAACACGTTATCGCTGTTAAATATATTCCCCGAATGTGTATACAGACATTACCATTAGAAAGATCTGGATGGATATGCGACTGCGTGCGCTGTCATGAAGGGAAAAAAACAAAAAGGCCTTTTAATTTTGTAGTAACGGTGCTTTTGGATTACGGCCACAAAGCGAATAAAGGTATAGGAATTGCAACTTTTTTACTTGGATGAAGTCCTTGTCGTTAGGATGACTCCCCCTTTATCACTCGTATTCGTATTGGCGTTGGAAGCGGTGTTACCGGCTTTAAGCCACCCGAAGACTTTTGCACCACCGTCTAAACCCTGTCTTGCGCCCTTGCAATGGGAGGGCAGATCCGTCGAATACGATCACAACACTGGGCGGAATACACGGGCCATGGTGTCGTATGATGCGCCGAACCAGAGAATACGGCTTCTTCAGCAGAATAAACGACACACACCATGCCAGAAGTAAGCAGGCTTATTGAAACATGTTTTATTCAAGAATTGTCCCCATACTGAAGTCAAGTAAGTTGGTCGTTATAGGTCATGTTAGAGACAGTTTTACTCCGTTTCCCTACCATGACCTAAACTCAAATGCATCCAATCCAACACCGTTTGCCTGATATTTTACATTTACTATCATCATATGTAAATATGTCAGAATTTGTATACAAACATATTCATAAGTCTTGTTACTTATGATCTGACTGACACGTAGTCTGCATTAATACCAACCAAATTGGAGAAGTTGAGTTCAACTCTCATACCAACAGCCAGCAGAATAGAATATTGATTGAGCTATGCTGTTTTTCTTTTTACACATATACCTTAAACAATCTACATGATGACACCATAAACATGCAGCCTCTGATAGGTGCCTACTCAGTAATCTGCCCAGACTTGTTGAGATCAGAAGAGAATATATATCCATATCCGAAGAAGAAGATCAAGGCGAGCAACGTGTAGGTTGCAAGCTATCCATAGATTTTTACCATACATGTTTAACATGTTAGGTGTTCGTTTTAGTAGCCTAGGCTAAATCGTTTTCCAATTTACGTAACTTTAGCTTGCTAGCGTTAGCTTACAATGCTTAATTACTTAGAATTTAGTTGCTATGAATAATGGTGCCAATCATTTGTCTTCTTATGAATTACTTGTTTTCTATTGAGTCAGTATTGCTGATGCAAAATAGGCCCTTCATAATCAGACACCAAGTAACTAAATTATTATACAATTATGAGTCATTCGCAAACTGTTGGTTAAACATTAAACTGTTGGTTACTTTAAAACTAACCGACATCGGGGTGATCTCAGGTATATGTGAATATGGGATCTGTTTACTGGTTGCATATGTCAAATTTATCCCATGACTCTTTAGGCCAAGAAAATCGGTTGTACAAGCAAAATACAAACATACAGTAGTTTATTTTGGTACATGGTGTGGCTGCTGTATTTTGTAGTTTATTTTGATACGCCTAAAATTAAGGTATTCGGTATATTATTTTAAAATACATTTTGATGTATCTTTGCCCATTCCTGTTGGATATTCCTATTGTTTTGCTCACTCTGTCCAGATACTTTGAGTTCATCTTCCTGTTCAAGAGTGAAGTTCTGTTCCAGATTGAACAGAAGACTAAGCAGTGTTCTAAGATCGCCTTGACCCAAGCCTGGGACCCCTTTGACATCCCAGGAAACTCCACCTATGAGGACCAGTACTTTATCGGGGGTCCTGGTGACATGATTGAAGTGCAGGAGTGGTCAGACAGGAAACCAGCCCGCAAAAGTAAGTTTTAGCCCCCACTTCCATAATATTTGGATTGCTGGGAAAATGAATGGTGCATATAGAAACATTTGCCAGTTTTGTTATGCTATTCTGTAAATGTTATCAGTGAGGTTAAGTGAACAGCTCATTTGTGTGTGTGCCTCTACCTGCTATACCAGATGAAGCATGGGTTGGGGTCTACACAGTGAAGGACTGCTACCCTGTACAGGAAACCTACACCAAAAACAGCAGTGTCACAACCTCTACGCGCTTCTTTGACCTCCAGCTCGGGATCAGTGACCCAGAAGTGTTCACCCCGCCCAGCAGCTGCCAATTGGCCCGCCCAGAGAGGATGGACGATGATTGCTGAGGTCTTAAACCGTGACCCTATGTATTATACCAGGTCTGTGAAAGTGGCTCGGAGTATGAATTCATATCTCGGATAGGTTTTACTTTTTTGTCTTGCTAGGTCCACACCTCATAAATAAGTGAGTGAACTTGATCCTAAATCTTTTACATTATTTGTAGGCATTAAGGTCCTTCAGTACGTAACAAAGCACTACTATATGTTGCACTTTTGTGTGTGTGTGTGGCTGAAACGGGCCTGTGTGTTCAGTGAATAAAAGCGTAAATATGAGCCCATTTGTCATATTCTTCTTTACCCTGGGTTGAGTATTCAATAATACATTTATTCGATCAATTAACTTATTGGCAGTCTGTGTGCAGCAAATTGTGCACTCCATTTTAGATTGTACATGATACAAAAGTAGAGGCATAATTAGTCAAATATTACTGCCCCTCTACTTTTTGTTTCTCTCCATAATCTCTACATGTGCCCATTTTTTGTATTTGCAAAAAACACTTTTTACACTAGCGGCTGGAGCCTAAAACAAATATGGTTTATTGATAATTTCATATGCAGCAAACTTAAATGATTTGCATTATGTGCCACTTTTTGTTTGCTTTAGAAATTTTGCAGGATGGATTTGAATTGATTCAGGGACTGTGGGGTTTAATTACAGATGGTCAGCTTTAATTCCAGTTTATTTTAGGATATTTAGACATGGCATGCAAACACTGCATTTGTTTTTAATTATACCACCTCATCTGTGAAACGTGGTAGAGGTATTGTTAGAGTTTGTGCAAGTACTGCTTTAATTGGAACAGACTTACATGTTGTTTTTACTGCTGTTAGCAACAGTGGGATGCATTTTGAAGTGTACAGAAACATCTTGTTTTCTCTTAGATACATTTACATTCCTCTGGATGGCACATTATCAGGCAATAGGACAATGCACCAAAACACACTGCCATAGCAACGAATAAGGTGTATTTGTCAATTATTAATGTGAATTGACCTAAATCCATTTGAGCATGCATTTTGTAAGGCAACAAAGCGCAGAAAAAAAGCAGGAATCAGTCTAGGCAGAGCAAAAAAGCAGGAAACAGTACAGTCTTGCAGAGCATCACCAGGAAATATACCTGTCTGGTGATGTCTATGAGTAGCAGACATTAGACAATTATTTATTGTAAATGATATGCGACCAAATACTAAACTATGACTATTGTACAGGTTAATACTTTTGATGTCTAGTAACATGGGCCTCTCAAATACAGACAAAAAGACTCCATATCCCATCAGCCAACCAGATATTTTGCCATTTCCTGTCCGATGGAAACAAGTATTTTGTTGTTTAGGTCGTTTCCGATTAAAAGCTTCATGCCTTCCGCATAATTTGGTAAAGAAAAGCGGGGTGTTACGGTAGTAGTTAGATATCAAATTAAAGGTAAGAGTACCTTTTCACTGAAACTCTTTTCAATGCACGGATTGTCGAAATTATAACCAGTGAATGTAGTTGTCAATCGCTTACTGATAACGTTACAGTAATAGCTAGCTAGGTTACTAAAACCCTAGCCTACAGGTAATCTGCATTCTTTCGTATTTGTTTTTCATTTAAATTACTAAATTATTCTAATATTCAGTGTAAAATAGTGTATTGTATTCGTTGTTACGAAGCCTAAGCTACCTGCGTACCGAGCTGCCAAAAAGTCCACTTTGTACTATAGGCACAAATGTACAGTACTTGTCTTTTTGTAGCGGTCTGTAATTGTTTTTGTGCTAAATTCGCTGCAGAATGTAAAGCAGTTTAACGAATTATACGGATTTATGTTTGTAACCTTAATCGGCATTATGTGAGTTATAATTTGACACTTTATTGTGAGATATGTTTATATATATATGATATATTTGTTACAGATTAGGTGAAACTATTTAACCCGAAAACAATTTGCCACTTCCACTGGCGATCGAGTCATTATAGGCTTCTACCGTAATCATTGGTTTCTAACGCTTAACCTATAGATGAGGCATACACATTATATTATAAAGAAATTATTGTTTTACTTTCATTGTATCTAAGCAATATATGTGGTACTTTTCTGAAACTGTACGCAATTAAAATAGTACATCTCAAAATACCAAAAGCATTGAGTCGCTAACCCCCCAACACTGTTTTATGTCTGATGGTGTAACTTAGTCATCCTAGAGTCGAGCGTCACTTATGAGCGACGCCATCTGGGCCCGTAGTAGTCTCTTCAATGCATACAAATACGATTGTTGAATACAAGGCTGAATTTAACAATCGCATCAATAATTACAAAAGTGTTAGATTTTGACGTTTAGCTAGTTTAGTCAATCAAGATGTTACATTTATACGGGATTTATCCAAAGGTGTCTGATCGTTAACGGTGAATATATATTAAAAATACTGTCAATCGCACAAATACAATTTATTCTCCTGGTCTTAAGCAAATGATTAATTTGTTGTTGCCTGACTTAATATAAGACTAGCTGTGTACTTTTGCTGAACTTTTGAAAATTAGTTTCACTTTTGGAACTCCTCTGCTGGTAGACGTCAACACATGACAACTTACCACAGGATTCATTTGTGCAGTACTTCTAGTGCTCAGGAATGCATACGATATGAGGACAAGTGTGACTTACAAAGTACAATACTTGAGGAAGGAATTTGAATGAGGATGGTTTCTAGAATAGCCTTAGATAAATATATTGCTGCTTTGGTTTCAAATATTACCATACCTGGGCTAATATACTACCATAATGTAAAGGACAGTGCGTTCATTGTAAACCAGTGTGAAATATAAACGTATACACGTTGTGGGCTTTTCTCTCTCTTTCAGCATAGACAGGGATGCAAGTCAGCATCCACCGTGAGTGTAGACGTCTGTCGTAAATAGGCGGCGCTTCGCATGACACGTGGGCAGAGCCATTCGCTGCAAGCCGCGGGCGTGGCCACACGTGTCGTGTGGTGGCCGTAGCCAAGGCCTTTCGGTCGCTACAGTGGTTGGCTGTAACCAGAGGACCCCACTGGCTAACTGACATCCGGGGGGTGGAGCCAGCCCAGAGGGGAGGGTGTGGCCACCGATCATGGGGAGCGTGAGTGACAGCAGCGTGGATTCCAGAGGCACCCTGCGGGGTATAAACGGCACACCTCTCTCGGCCCGCGTCGAGTCCTACGAGGCCAGCGAGAAGAAGTGCATCTCCGACGTCAGGAGGACTTTCTGCCTCTTTGTCACCTTTGACCTCCTCTTCATCACCTTGCTGTGGATCATCGAACTCAATGTAAGATGTCTTTTCAATGTGCGATGGTCGTGAACGCGGTCCCCCGATAAATGCACTCACGTGGTCAGGGGTTTCGGGCCTGATTCAGTGACGGGCAAATGAATGCTGCTATTAACTGCGTTCTCTGGTTGAGACATGACAGTTGTACCCTGCTGTCACATTATCAGGCCCTTCACCATTATATTGACATTAGATAAAGCTCAAATGATTGCCTCCTGTGGCATGAACGTTGAATTAAGATAATTACTTTAATCATTTTCAAGCACTACCTTTCTTACTGGTAATGTTTGGCTTAATGTGGAATAGTGGGCCATGTTGTCTCTATCTAGTTTGCGGATGGTTTAATCACAATGACCTTTTCCTCAATTGAGTTTCTTGACTTGTTTAAGGTTAGGGATTGAATCTAATCAGCAAAACACAGGACTGGTTTTAACCTTTGTTCAATCATTCCTCTTGTGACCAGCAGTTTAAACACACTGACCATTCAGTTAATCCCCTACTGTACATATGTTATTGTAGATTTCAGCAAACTAAATAGTCTGACTTTAGAAAGCTCAAACCTTGTACTAGAAGTAGGCAGTGTAACCAAACTAATCATTGCCCAATCCTATATCACAAAGTTTTGAATCGTTCACCCTGTGTGTGTGTGTGTGTGTGTGTGTGTTTAGGAACTGGATCTTAGTTTTGTATAAGGAGGAAGTGCTCAGTAGGAGGAAGTGTTTTTGCTGCATGAGAACCTGTTTCATCACTCTGACCCTTTGTAATAGACACCCATGCATACAGAAATACTATCGTTTCCTCTGTACATAAACTGTCGGCACCTTAGCCTCAGTCTTTTATTTTACATTGCCAGTGCCAGTGCTGTTTACACCGTTTACACAGTTTTACCGTTAAAAAGAGCTATTAAAGTCTGTAAAACCCATTCCATTGTTTTTGTCTTTGCAGGTAAACGGAGGAATCGAGAAACAGCTTGACAAGGAGGTTTTGCACTATGACTACCATGCCTCCTTCTTTGACATATTTGTAAGTCCTTTGATGTATTCCTTCAGTGCTCATCGGTGTCCTAGATCAGGCTGAAATGAGAAATGATTTATTTTTCAATCTCCCCAACCTCTTTTCCCTGTAGCTCCTGGCTGTGTTGAGGTTTGCTGCCTTGATCTTGGCCTATGCTGTGTGTAAACTGCGCCACTGGTGGGCTATAGCGGTAGGTGAACCCGCTGGGTCCCAAAATCATATTTGTCCACTAGATGATGCTGTTGCCTTTTTAATACAAGACAAGTATGTCTTGTTTTATGTGTTCACTGTGCCTGTCTAGTCAAACAATTACTCAAATGTAGAATTGTTGCATTGGCAACATGTATGTGTTAATATTGATTTTATGGAGGAAAAAAAAAAATATATATATATAATCTATTTTTATGAGTCATCTTTTCTGAGCTACTGTGGAAAGTGGAAAAAAACTATAGAGGGTTTGCAAGATGGTTGTGCTTTTCTGAATACTCTAGTCTCTATCCAGAATACTCTAGTATCTATCCAGAATAGTCTAGTCTCCATCCTGAATGAAATCTGCTTAAAATGTATATCTGAAACAAGGTTTGAATATAACCGTTCATCAGTGATTCTAAATATAATGAGATTGAGCTTGATGTTGTCATATTGGGAATAGTGATATACATTTTAAATGTAGTACAGGTAGAAACATTTCAATCACGTTTAAATGTAAGTCTTCAAAATGCAATTATATATTTCCGTTCCAGTTAACCACTGCAGCCACAAGTGCTTTCCTGATTGCCAAAGTCATTTTATCAAAGGTACGTGTTCATACCAGGTTGCCAGAATCTTAACATCTTTCTGTGCTGTAATTTAAGTGTGATGTAGTGTCATCCATTTTGTGTGTGTGTGTGTGTTCCAGCTCCTGTCCCAAGGGGCGTTTGGGTACCTGTTGCCCATCATCTCGTTCATCCTGGCCTGGATAGAGACGTGGCTCCTGGACTTCAAGGTCCTACCTCAGGAGGCTGACGACGAGAACAGTGAGTTGGAGCGTCTCCCCTCCAATTCATTACCCCTTCATTGGGAGGTTCCCACTTTGCTTCCCATAAACCCCTACTGAGGCATACGTTGGCGTTACTATGTCATACAGTGACGCTTTATGTGTCGTGGTGTAAAACCTCCTTGTCAAGCTGTTTCTCGATTTCCCCCATTTACCTGCAAAGACAAAAACAATGGAATGGGTTTTACAGATGAAATCTTGCAAAATAAGATATACTGCCAAAACAGTGTCACATTTCTTCACTTAATCCCTTTAGGATATCATTCTACAATGAACGCCCCAGAGAGGGCCTCCTTTTTGCACCCAGGACCGCTTTCAGACGGGCAGTTCTACTCCCCACCAGAGTCTGTAGCAGGTGAGGACCCAACAGGCTTTTTGTGGGAATCAAACGTTTCAACTGACATTTAACTGACATTCTGTGTCTGGTTACAGGTTACTTTCCACAGTAAATGTTGACGCTGATAAATGCTTTTAATATCTTTATGGTGACAGTGTTTAAGTGTCTGTTAGACCACATAAATGATACATTGTTGGCTCCACCGACTGCTATGGCAAATTTTGAGAAGCTGGAAACCAAGACAGGACATTTCTCATGTTCTAATCCAGTCTACGGAAATCTTTTTATTACATTTTATGTGTCTGCTTTGTATTTTTCTTAGATTAACTTTGATTTTGTTATTATTATTTTTTTTTTTATAGATTCCGATGAAGAGCTGCTGGATGATAAGCAGGACCCAGAGAAGGCCTTTATTTAGCAGGTAGCAAAATAAAAAGATAGCATCTGGGAAGCTAATATAAAGTTAGCGGCCTTTTGAGTTCAGAGCTGCTGGGAAACGTAATGCATGAGGTCAGGGACCATGTACGCTGCCACAGGCGTCTCCACTCTCCTCAACGACAATCTGTATTTAGCAAGTGTGAAAACACTGACCAGCTGTTAGTGTACTAGAAACAGATGCTTGTAGTCTGGCCCACTATGCATCTCTCTAGCCGTATTCAACATATGTGAGGAATGTAAAAGGTTGTGTGGGGGTTCCACCTAGCCGCTAAATTACTAAAATGCCAAGGTTTTTTTTAAAGACCATTTGGTTGAGTGAAAACATGAATACATTTTAGCTGATTGGTGGTGTTAAATGCTGCTTGCTTTTAGTGCCCGTTTTAGTGTTCATCGAGGAGGGTAGTGGTGGCAGAAAGCAAAATGAAATTTAAAAAGCATTTCACATTTATATAACGCATTATTATATTCACATAATTCTTTTGTGGTTCTCTGAAGGTGCAGCACCCAAATTAACACAAGCTCTCGCAACAGCGGCTGCTTCTAACCGTGGAGGAAGTCTTTGCCTTACGACCACTGCATGTTCTGTGCTCCTGCACAGAGAGCCATGTTCCTCAGCCTGTGCACCCGGTTTACTGCCTCATATCCCTGCACCTCCTCACTAAAGCCCCCAAGTTCGTTTTTTCTTTTAAACAAGAACATTTACTTTTTTCCTTGACTGTGTGCATACTGTTAATGTTTTTTTAAGACATGTTGTTTCAGATATAAACTAATTGTGTAAATCCACTGGAACCCCCCCCTCTAACTGATTAGTTGGATCCCCTGACCTCAGACTTCTCCCACATGCTAACATCTACAACGCCTCCACATAAAGGCATTTTTAGCATTTAGACAACCAAACATTCATAGCAATCTATTAGTATTGGTTTTAAAGACTATTATTTGTTAATAAGCATGCTGTTTGTTTGTTTGTTTGTTGACACATCTTGTTGACACATCAGCCAGTGAGCGCTTCTCAACGAGTTCACAGCATGTGTATGCATCCAACCACAATCTACCCGCTGGGTTATGAAGGCAGAATTCTATTTGTATCTCCTGCTGATAGAAACTCCATGGCTTAACCAGTGCGTTAAAGACGAAGACATCAGCATGGGGAATGTGCCAGTTTCAAGTTTGTCTATAGGCTGTTGAACCATTCCAGATCTCACTTAAATATCAATTGCCGGCTTAACGTCCAATCAATAGAAGAAATTTTTAAAGAGTGTTCTTTTTTGGAAATCTGTCTGTCAGGAGGGGGGGGGGTGTTGAATAGGCTGCATAACCAACACAACTGTATCATCATATGCTTATTATTGTTGTTTTATTCTTTTTGTCCAATTGCATGCCTTTGAGAACCCAATTAAGCCAAGTTTTTATTTTTGTGACAGCCATTTTTTTTTTCTCTATCACAGGAATGTAATCATACCACCATTAAAATCACTGGACAATATTGCAATGTTTGTTTGTCCTGCTGACATTTCTGAAGGAGACATATGTGTCATTGTACGTTTTGCACTAGGCTGGAGATACTTTTAATTTTTTTTTAACACTGAATAAAAATATATATATCAACGCAAGATGCAACCATTTCCGATTTTACTGAGTCAATGCCCTGTGCAAGCCAGTGTTTATCTTTATGAAGCAGACTTTCCCAGCATGCCCATGGCCATCCAAGGTAATGATGCTAATCTGCAGTCAGGTTATGACTGGTGATAATGATGAGCACGTGACTAGAAACGCTTTGTTCACCGTCAAACAATCCTGCCAGTCAAGAAGGTAGGCGTGGCCCTGGGCTGGTGTGGTCACATGTCTGCATTTTCTGACTTTGTCTTTAAGTACTACTACAATCTTCAACTTATAGTCGGGTTGAATCTTGGCCTTAATTGCTGAAGTTCAATGCTATTGCACGTTTAAAAGCAACGTTCCCCTTTTGTTAGACACTGCATTAATGGTATTTGTTGTAGAAAATAAACAGTCCTTTGGCTTTCCATTTCACAGACTTAGTGTGTAATTTGATTGTTTCGTGTTCGTGTTCTGGTGACACTTCAGGCAAGACAGACAAGAAAAAGGCTGAAGAATCTACCACCCACCCGCTTT
>JACXGK010003755.1:0-42783 GCA_016801125.1 Novumbra hubbsi
CCTGCCAATAAGACAGGGAACAGGGTCTGACACACCTGCCAATAAGACAGGGAACAGGGTCTGACACACCTGCCAATAAGACAGGGAACAGGGTCTGACACACCTGCCAATAAGACAGGGAACAGGGTCTGACACACCTGCCATAAGATGAGGAACATGGTTTAATACACCTGCACATGAATGCCATAGTTTTCCTGCATATTGTATTTTTATTACATTTTTTGACTTGATTATTGTTTTATTGATTGTAACATTTACAATATTCCGAATTACCATCGATACATTTGAAATTAACATTTAATTTCCAAAGAAAGCTTTGGCAATAAATCTGTTGTTAAGTCACGTCAATGAAGCAATTGGAATTAAAGTGAGAGGCAGAGAGACAGATATAGAGAAAGATATGCAGAGACAGGCGTTAAGAGAGGGGGGTAGAGAAAGAGACAGGCAGAAACAGAGGGAGGCAGAGACAGGCAGAAAGAGAGGCAGAGAGACAGAGACAGGCAGAAAGACAGACAGGCAGAGAGAGAGGGAGGCAGACTGGAAGAAAGAGAGGCAGAGAGACAGAGACAGGCAGAAAGACAGAGGCAGAAAGAGAGGGAGGCAGAAAGAGAGGGAGGCAGAGAGAAAGGGGAGGCAGAGACAGGCAGAAAGAGAGAGAAATTCAAAGAGAGAGATCAATAATTCCCTCAGGTGCACAGAGGTGGGGAGGGTTGATGCGAGCTGATGGCCAGATGTGGAACACAGAACAGATCAGTAGAGAGCACAGAGACTCCCAGCTGGGATGTACTGTAGCTAATAAGTAGTATATTAAAGGGAGTCTGGAGTCATACAACCATTTTGGTGGCTCTGTCTTTTAGTTTTGTGAAGTCATAAATCTAAGTACTAAGGTTCAGTAATATAAAGCTATAGTGCTGGGAAAAGCACAGCACTTACATTTTCTCATGACCTGTTGATTCGTTAGTAATGTTATTACATGAGTAGAAGTCTCCTCTGGATCCTATTTTAATTCACTTAGATGTCTTCCGCAACAAACTACAAGATCTATACGAAACATTAGAAAACTCAACAGCCCTGCTAATGTTCCACAAAATGGTGCCATGCGTAAGACTCGAGGGGGAATTTGGACGATATGACCAGTTGGATACAGATGAAAAGACTGCTATGCAGTTGTACATGGCTGCTCTCAACACACAAATAAAGCGTCACTTGGGCATTACAAGAACCTTTAAGCTGCCCATAGCTTATCCATTTTGCAGGCCACCCTGCGTTTTGTAGGACGATGGTTTTTAGGGTCACATCCTTGCTTTCAACACGACCACTCCATCCCAGTCAGTACAATGAACCCATTTGTATTTCCCCCCGCCTTTTTGAATTGGTCACTTTTCTACGAGAGCAGCCATTACAACTATTAGTGGCAGTGCGCACAGACTGTTTTCATGCTAATGTCAAAGCTAGCAACATGGCTAATGTTTTGTCAGTGGTCCACAAATCTTCATCATAAGGCATCACAACGTGAAGGTAGGAGCCTTTAAGCTCAGTCCCAATTCCACGCCATGGTAACGAGGCAGCGTGTCATCTACCATCCGCCAGATCACTGGCAACGAAAGCTCCTCTTATCATAACCACTCATATCACTTCGTGCATTCTGCAGCTCACTCCCAGTCCGAGGAGTAAATAAAACATGGTGGAACCAGGCCACTTCTTGAGTCTACTGCATTAGGAGGTGGAGGGAAGGAACACACTGCTCTGTGGCCTCACATACGGTTCAGAGCCGGTTTCACTGTATGAAAAAGTACATTAATATTTTACATATATACCACCCTCTTTCCCCTCCTGCAATACACCCCTAATCCATTTGGAGAATGTCAATATTCAGCACTTTAAAGTGCCATGGCATGCAACCTCGCAGGGTTAAATATAGTTTAGTAAAGCCATTTTCACTGAGGCAGACCAGCCTTTAAATCTGGCTATAATGGTTTCACACAAAGACATTTGTTAGAATTCTAGTGACTTGTGCATTGTTATTGTAATGTTCCATTTTATATCAGTAACGCATACAACTGTATTTAGGAATATTTCTGGGGATTTCTGTAAGTGGGCTGTGTTTATGTAGCTCTGAATATTTTGGGGGGAAATGTTTCCCAAATGCACTATTTAGGAAATGCTTTTCCCAAAGGACACAAGAATAACGGCTGCCAACTTTGTTTATAAGTCTCCTTTAAATTTGATACGCTCTCAACCTTAGCTCACTTCTTAACATCTGTTACTCTAAAGGGAACCTGCTCTCCAGAAGATGTATCCCTCTGGTCACTCCTGAAACCTTTACTTCATACGGTCGATATTCATTTCAGTTTGCGGTTGCCAGTGACTGGAAGGAGTTGCAAAAGACCCTTGAGCTTGACATGCTCGTCTCACTCTATTCCTTCAAAAATATAATATATGAGCTGATATCTGACCACTACACCTGCTGGATCCTCTACAGTCACCTCAAGTATCCCCTTCAAGAAATCAAGCAAAAGTAAATGCTAAATAACATATTTAGGGCTCCAAAATCAGGGGGAGCCAAATACTTCCCTCAACACAATACAATAATTTGTCGAACACACAACATCATTTTTTAATCTTTTTTCTGCAAATCATATGTTTCAAAAGTGAACCCTACAGCACTGAACCTCTTCATGTACAGTCTGACAAGGGCTCAACAATTTCAAGGATCCTGCAACCATTTCTGTGTTTGTTTAAAAAAATGTTTGGGGTCATTGTCCTGTTGAAAGGTCCCTCAAAGCCTCAAACACCTGGCACAGGCAACCAGTTTATTAGCTAATATATCCTGGTACTTAGTGGAATGCCATCAATTTTAACCCTAACCCCTAACCCATTGTATTCCTTTTTGCCCATCATCTTCTTTGATGCGTGGGGGGCTATATGTGCATGCGTCCTATACTTGGCAAAATGTTAAACCGTTCAAGACTTCTGATTATTGCCCTGTGAACTGTTTATGTATTTTATGTATTATGTATTTGTGTAGGTCAGCAACTTACTGTGCCTTTCAAGCTAGGTGATTTGACACGTTTAAAACCTCATAATTATTCCCTATGGAAACAAGAACAGGTGCAGGGCATCGATACAGTTCCTAGAGGCTGAGACCAACATTAAAAAGCCAAACAATTCGTAGCAGACACCACTTTGCTTTTCTATTTAATTTTTGTATGTTGTGGTGCCAATTCTTTTGAAATGATTTTAAAAAAGCAGCACTTATCAATAAAATGTTTTGTGTTTGAGAAACTACTGTCCTGAAATAAAAAAACCAAAATGAAAACAACAACAACTCTTTTAGGCTAAAATACGACTCATTCTTTGTGTTGTTTATTTTCCATTTACTTTTGCTCAGTTTTATTAAGGATGCTAATAGATTTGAGTTACTTAATTTCTATTTGTACAACAGTCCCACTGTATTTATTCCAATATAATGTTTATTTTAAAATGTTTATACATCAAACATTTTTATTTTACAATATTTGTGTTTTGTGTACAGTCTTGTCTTGCATTTGAATGCCTTCAGCCAAGTCATCCTAAAGAAATATATTTGGTTCTCAAGTGGCTTACCTGGTAAAATAATGGTTGAACAAAATAAAAATACAGTGCATCCGGAAAGTATTCACAGCGCTGCACAACAGAAATGTCCCAAAGCCACTCCTTTGTTATCTTGGCTGTGTGCTTAGGGTTGTTGTCCTGTTCGCCCCAGTCTGTGGTCCATAGCGCTCTGGAGGTGGTTTCTGTGCATTTCTGCTGCATTCATCTTTACCTCAATTTTGACTAGTCTCACAGTTCCTGCGGCTGAAAAACATCCCCACAGTATGATGCTGCCACCACCATGTGCCTTTTAATGAGGATTGGCTTCCGTCTGGCCACTCTCCAATAGAGGCCTGATTGGTGGAGTGCTAATGAGATGGTTGTCCTTCCGGACAGTTCTCCTTTCTTCACAGAGCAACGCTGGAGCTCTGTCAGAGTGACCATCGGAATCTTGGTCACCTCCTTGACTAAGGCCCTTCTCCCCCAATCGCTCAGTTTGGCCAGGCGGCCAACTCTAGGAAGAGTTGGGGGGTTCCAAACTTCCATTCATGGATGATGGAGGCCACTGTGCTCATTGGGAACTTCAATGCTGCAGAAATGTTTCCCCAGATCTGTGCCTCGATAGAATCCTGACCTGGAGGTCTACAGACAATTTCTTGGACTTCATGGCTTAGTTTGTGCTCGGACATGCACTGTCAACTGTGAAACTTTAAATAAACAGGTGTGTTTCTTTCCAAATCATGTCCAATCAAGTGCATTTACCACAGTTGGACTCCAATCAAGTTGTAAAAACATCTCAAGGATAATCATTGGAAACAGAATGCACTTGAGCTCAATCTTGACTGTCATGGCAAAGGCTGTGAATACTTATGTACATATTTTTATTTTCAATTTAAAAAAAGAAAAGAAAAAAAGCTTTTTTATTTTGTCATTGGGGTATTGTGTGTAGCATTGTGAGGTTAACAATTAATTTAATCTATTTTGGAATATGGCTATATCATTACAAAATGTGAAAAAAGTGAAGCACTATGAATACTTTCCGGATGCACTGTATAATAGGACATGTGTATGCAATGCACTCCCTATTAGAAGAGAAGTGGCTACAGCTAACTGTTCTTTAACCTCAGCACAAATCATTCCACGGAGGTCAACAATCTGGACTTGTACAATCATATTGTTTCCTGTTCACCACAACCTCCTGGCCTGTAAGGTCACACGGTCTACTTGAATGCATTGTTAAACAAAATAGTTTTTCCTCTCAAAAGCATCACATTCTTTTCTGCTAAAACAGCACTAGTGCAATGTCAGTACACATCATGTGGGAAAGTGACTGAGCGATAATACTAATCAAGAGGAGTTCTGTGTGGGTCCAGTGGCAGATTATATTTAACAACTGCGGCATCTTGAAAACAACTCTGTTACGAATCAGCAATCAGTAATCAGCTGGGAAGCTACAGTCATGTGAATAAATTTTGACACCCCATGTAATATTTTTTTCTTTTTCAAGAAATATGGACATATCATTTATTTAACAAATGATTTAATAAGACCTTACATCACCTTTATCTACAGATATTTTTTGAAAGAAGATCAAATATTGATGTCTATACTTAAAAAAGAAAAAACTAATTTCTTCAGATGACTGTATGTACAATAAATAACTAGACAAGAAGTAACATCGACAATAAAGAGCTAGGAATGATTGCTAAAACTAGCCTTTTTACTGCTTTTCATCACACCAAGTTATTCTGCTTATGTTCAGACATCTCGCCAAACCACAAAGTAAGCGGATCCCGAGATGACACTATACCACCCATTTAAGACTGATTCTATCGAGGGCAGTATCTCCTGGTTCATGTTCCTACCTTCTACCTGTTGGGACTCCCCTCATCTGGTTGTCCAGGTCTTGATAGGACATCATTTGAAAAGGAGAAACACTTGGTTCTCCATGGAACCAGTTTTACAGCCCTCAACAGGACTAATGACTACTTTTGATTACAAACACCCCAGCCGCTCAGGCACAACAAGTCAAAGTAATCCCTAGGTCCCCTCTCTTCGGGTAATACTGGTCAATAGGCACTGACCCATGGGACACGCTGCCACACATTGGCAAGTGGTCCTAACAAGGCTCTAACCTAAACTGTGCTGGTCGCCTCATTACTGACCAACCAAAGAGCATGTTGTTCTTGATTTTCTTTGGTTTATTATAACAGGAAAACGACAGACACATAGGCGCTTTCAGCTTCTTAAGTGTTTAGCCTCAAGTCTTCCAAAAAGAAACACCCCTCCTTCGTAAATTCATGATAAACATACTTTGTTTACAACATGCCGGGAAAAAAAACGTTAACCACCACTCAAAAGTTCATTTGAACTAAACGTGAGCAGAAGGCATGAGAGTGTAGTAACAGCAGACTCTCGGCCTTGAGTAACTAAAAGGAAGTAAGCGTGAGCATCGTAGAAGCAAACAGGTAAAATTAAATTAGCCCTGTGCAAGGCTCTCTCTCGAGTGTCAGACGACTCTTAGCTAACCACGGAAAATGAGAGAGCATACAGAGAAGAGGATGCGTCTTGTAATTCAATTCAATGTGCTTATTAGTATGGAGGTTGTTTTCTTTAAAATATATTGCTTCCATCTACTCCCAAAAAAAACATGTTTACATAATATGGTTACACATACACTCCCAACTAGGCCATGATGATGAATCTTTCCAATATAGCCGTTCCATTTTATGACACCGTTCCCTTTATGAAACATTCCAGTGCAAACGATAGCTAGCATTAATACACTTCACTCACTTGCTGCCTCTTATTATTTCATTCAACACTTGAGAAAAACAGCTAAATAAAACTAAATGAGAATATTAAACATGTTGTATAATATCAGGCATTGAGCAGCTTGGGCAGAATCTGTACACAGATGGCTGAGCAGGAGACCATTAGGCACAAGAAAAGAAAAGACCAGCGGAAATATTTTCACCACTTGGTTCCACCTGCATGTGTTGACTGGCTGCCATAAACAAGCTAATATATGCACATTCTGTCATAGTGCATCTTCATCAGCAGACATGCTCTTATAGCCTTGCAGACAGCTTCATCTACCATCGCACACAGAGCGGCGGCTTCTGCACTCAAGGTCACAAATGAATCAAAACATCAATATGTTCAGTCGACGCGAGCAAACCCAGGCACGGCCCTGTCACCTGTAGGAACAACTCTGATTCGACGACATAGAAATAATGCGGGAGGGGGATGAGGAGGCCCAGAATGATACCTGTGGCAAGCTTCAGATAGATTTTGGGAGACTCATAAATGCCTCTAGGTTGTGTGCTTCTGCAGGATCGTTGGCGGTTGGTGTTTGAGTGAGACAATTGGTGCACACACGTGAATGCGCGGTTTACCACCTCAGAGTTTTGAGTGGGCTCAGATGACAACACTCTACACACTAATTATGGTGGATGCTAAAGGTGGGATAAGCTCTTTCAAAGTATATGATGCAAAGTTTAAGGAAAGTGTTTCAGGTGGAATCTGGGAATTACCGCGGTGTGCCAGGTATAAGACACTGTTGAAACATGACAATCCTCCATGCATCCCAAATGGCACCACATTTGTTTGAGCAATAAAAAATCTAATAAGCGCAGAATGTCTCAGCATTACTAAATGTCAATACATGCCTCAGTCGCTCAATTATACCATGTTGTACTGAATGTATTTTCTCATTTCTTTTTCTGCCCAGACGGAAATTGACACAACGAGCGACACTGATTGAGGATAATAATTATGGAGGGCAGAGTGATCCATCCCAAGCCAGAGCAGTTCTCCTCCACCCTTCTTGCGCTTCACCCATCAGCTCCCTGAAGGATACGTTGACCTTCGCACACCCAGCTTACAACCTGGCGCAGGGCAAACTGAAAGGTTCCTCCTCGCCTCTCTGCCAAGGACGTGACGACGAAGACAACAGTGCCGAAGCTTTCGGGACCAGGCGTCAGCAGAAAATCTGCCTTGTCTCGCTGCGGTAACAAATGAGCCTTTATTTGTGAACTTAACCGCGCTAACAGCTGACTCCGTGAGGACCAATTAGGAGCTGAAGGGAATAGGAGGCCAAGATGAAGGAGACTGCGTTTGTGGCTTGTCTGTTAGCCGAGTTAGCTCTGACTGCCTTTGTTCTGGCCTCGGAGGGGGGCACAGCACATTGCCCTGCATTGTGCCGCTGTGAGATACGACCCTGGTTCTCGCCAAGCTCTATTTATACCGAGGCTCCCACAGTGGACTGTAATGACTTAGGCCTATCAACACTGCCAGGGAGACTGCCCACAGACACACAAGTGCTATTGTTACAGACCAACAATATTATCAGTGTAGAGAAGCCTTTGGATTACCTGGCTAATATCACAGAGATTGACTTGTCCCAAAATAACATATCCTCAGTGAGAGATGTCCATTTGGGGTCACTTCCCCAGCTACTGTCACTCCACATGGAGGAGAACTGGGTTCAGGTCCTGTCAGACATCAGTCTCCCATCCCTGCCCAACCTCCAGGAGTTCTACATTAACCACAATTTGATCGCATTCATTCACCCTGGAGCCTTCCGGGGGCTGGGAAGGCTCCAGCGTCTTCATCTTAACTCCAACCATCTGACGAGCATCAGCAGGGACTGGTTTGAACCTCTGCCCCTCCTGGAGATTCTGATGGTCGGGGAAAACCCAATAGTCAAACTGTCAGACATGAATTTTAAGCCCTTGGTCAACCTACGCAGTTTGGTACTGTCCAGGATGAATCTGTCTGAAATACCTGACGACACTCTCGTCGGCCTTGACAACTTGGAGAGTGTCTCTTTCTTTGACAACCTGTTTGACAGAGTCCCACGAGCAGCTCTGAAGAAAGCCAAGAGCCTGAAGTTTCTGGATCTCAACAAGAACCCCATAGAGAGGATTCAGAGGGGGGACTTTGTGGACATGATCCACCTCAAAGAGTTGGGCATTAACAGTATGCCTGCGCTGGTGTCCATCGACAGCTTTGCCTTGAACAACCTCCCTGAGCTGACCAAGATCGAGGCCACCAACAACCCCAAACTGTCCTACATCCACCCCAATGCTTTCCACAAGCTGCCGAGACTCGAGACGCTGATGCTGAACAGCAATGCCCTAAGCGCCCTGCACCGCAGCACCGTGGACTCCCTGCCCAACCTGCGTGAGGTCAGCATGCACAGCAACCCCATCCGCTGTGACTGCGTCATCCGCTGGATCAACATGAACCGGACCGGCGTGCGCTTCATGGAGCCAGATTCCCTATTCTGCAAAGAGCCGCCAGAGTACCAGGGCCAGCATGTCCGCACAGTGCACTTTCGGGAGATGACGGAGATCTGCCTTCCGCTCATCTCACCTGGTAGCCTTCCAGATCGAGTCAATGCCAAGAGGGGGAGCTCAGTGACACTGCACTGCCGGGCCTTCGGAGAGCCAGAGCCTGACATCTACTGGGTGACCCCTTCTGGGAACAGAGTCCTGCCCAACAGTGTGTCTGATAAGTACTACATGCATCCCGAGGGGACCTTTGACCTCTACGACACTACTCGGAATGAGGCAGGGCTGTACACCTGTGTCGCTCACAATCTCATCGGTGCAGACCTCAAGTCTGTACTGGTGGTGGTGGATGGGTACTTTCCACAGCCTTCAGATAATGACAATGCTTTACACGTGGATGTTAAGTCAGTGCAGCCCAACACCCTTTCCGTGACTTGGGGAAACACTCACGGAGGTCTTGTATCAATTATAAAGTGGTCAACAGTGGAGAACGCCATGCACCCCCCAACGGCTTACACCGCAAGAGTGCCGTCCGATGTGAAAGAGTACCACCTGACTCACCTAAGCCCCTCCACCCAGTATCAGGTTTGTGTGGAAATCACAAGCATGCAGCTCGGTCACAACAGGGACTGTGTCAATGTCACCACAAAGGGACAGGCTCTGTCTGTAGAGGACACTGAAAAGTGGGACGGAGTATTGATGGCAGCCGGTGCTATGGTTTTTATCATGGTCGCTGTGGCTTGCTCAGTCGTATACGCGTCTCTGCAAAACCAACAGTTTTACAGGAAGTTGATGGCGGCCCAATCCGAGTCACTGCTGGGTTCTAGGGTCCACTCTGCCTCTTCTCTCACAGAACTCTGTGTGGCTGGAGTCAAGGTGAGAGCAACGATAATAGACATGCCAAACAACTCCATGTAACCTTGGAACAGGAAAAGGAATGTTCTGGATTTTAAACAAGGTGAAAAAGTGATTGACACACAACTATGTGATTTATGTACTCCCTTTGTATGATGATGACTAGAACTTGGAACACGTCATTAAATCAGAAGCCAGTCCCCTCATGCATTAATACATAACCAGCTAAAGCCCAGACCCACCGACTCTTTTTATACAATTAAATTGTGTCATTGCAGCAAAAAAGTTGACAAACTGGTATCTAGGTTGTGATGTACTTGGCTTCTGGTCGGTCATTCATGCAGTGCAAATGGAAAAAAGCACAGGACAAAGACTGTGTTGTCTCTGTACATTACTGACTTGTGCTTTATAATAACGCCTTGTGGAGATGTCTTTGTGGTCCACGATGAGGAACATTTTCTGTGCTGTTTAAAAAACACTCAAGGGCCAGAAGTAAGAATACAACTCAAACATACAGTTTATAATGGACAAATCTTGTTAGACTAGTAGACAATAACAGTGTATATGATGTAAACAATTTTATGATATTTTTTTTCATTAAAAAAGTACATTGTCATTTAATTAAAAGGTTATGTTTTCTTTCACTTACATGAAATTGAATTTATGAAAAACCCAACTTTGAGGATAACGTGCTTATGACAATCTGAACATGATTGTTAAGCTCCTTTCATTAATAACATTCACTTGTCCATAAAAAGCTAAATGTTGTAATTCATAAATTTAGGAGTCCCATAAATCTTTTCATATCACTGTCTGAAGCATGCAAGTGGAAAACAGTGTGTTGTAGACAAACACAATTACAGGGACTGCCCTTGAAGGCGTACATTTTAACATTGTTACCCAAATGCAATCTCAGACAGGAGGACGTGTTTCGCCAATGACTTGGGAGTAGAAAGAGACAAGAGTGCGTGTGCGTGTACATAAGTGTGTATGTGCATCTACGTCGGTGTGTGTTTGTATACACACTGTACACAAGCACGTGTGCCGGTTCAGAGAAACCCATTGACTCTGAATTGCATTATATTCTCTTTCATTAAAAATCCAATATGGATTCCTAACACAAACCTCACAGAGGTGATGAATCGGCGTCGCATGCAGACTGATGGGGGGCATTTATCAGAGGGACTCCGCCATATATCAACTGAGTTTCAGCACCTTGGACAGGGCTTTTAGAGTGGAGCCATTTGTCACCGCCATGGGAGCTAAAATATGACCCATTAGTGCGCAGGTAGTGAATAGGTCAGCAAGAAACGCAGAGGCTGCTCGTGCCGGAGTGCCGGACGTCCCCTCCGTCTGTGACCTGGGTAAGACACGGACGCCATTACAGAAACAGCTCAGCAACTATCGGGCTTGTTTGTTAAGCACTTCACATGGAACCGACCCACTGAGAGGGGAAAGAGACAAATGGAACACAAAACGAGGACAAAGTGCCCACTGGACCTAGAAGTCAGGAGGAACACGAACAGGACAGACTGGGAGTGCGCTGGACATCATGAAAATAGACCCACTGTTCTGTTGTAGGTACAAGTGTGTTTTCGCTCGCTGGTCAGTTCGGATGTAATGGAACAACAAGATAATGATGAGATAAGAATCCCCATTTAAAGTAGATCTTTTGTACATTCTCTGGTTCATTAGGGTTGCCGACTTCAAAGGAAAGATCCCATAGGAAACCTGACAGGACAACCACAAGGTTTCATCACATATTTTTAGCTCCTTCATTCGCCTGGTTTGTACTCCGGATAACCCCACAAGAGAGCAAATGATGTGTCAACATGCAATCCACTCAGAGAAAATGAATTAATAATAGACATCTCATCCAATTTTCTGGCATGCAAAAAAGAAGCAATTTTGCAATTCAGGCCCGATGGTAAAATGCCCTTCTGTTATAATTTTTTGCACCATCCAAGGGCACGCAATATAAAGAGACCAATACTGGAGAAAAGTGGTTAGGTAAAAGCACACATGACTAAATATACACTACCGTGCAAAAGTTAGGGGTCACTTAGAAATGTCCTTGTTTTTGAAAGAAAGGAAAGTGTGTCCATTAAAATAACATCAAATAGATCCAAAATAGTCTAGACATTGTTAATGTTGGAAATGACTAATGTAGCTGGAAAAGACAATCTACATTGGCATACAGAGGCCCATTATCAGAAACCATCAGTCCTGTGTCCAATAGCACATTGTGTTTTCTAATTCAAGTTAATCATTTTAAAAGACTAATTGATCATTAGAAAACCCTTTTAATCAGCTGAAAACTGCTGATTAAAGAAGTAATACAATTTGCCTGATTTAGATTAGTTGAGTATCTAGATCATCAGCGATTGTGGGATTGATTCTGAGTCTGTCGATTACAGGCTCAAAATGGCCAGAAACAAAGAACTTTCTTCTGAAACTTTATTGTCAAATGCACATAATAACAAGTTTGAATCACAAAGAAAAACATTTGTCAGAGGCGGACCAAATGAAAAGATGTTGGAGGAGTGCTTGACACCATCTACCAAGCATGGTAGAGACAATGTGATGGTATGGGGGTGTTTTGGGTGGTTAAGTGTGAGGTTTGTACAGAGTAGAAGGGACCTTGAAGAAGGAAGGTTATCACTCCAAAGCCATGCCATGCTGGAAGTTGATTGGAGACAATTTTACTTTCACCGCAAGACAATGACCCAAATCACAGCTCAAAACTTTGCAAGAAGTTTTTAGCGAAAAAGCAGCCAGCTGGTATTGTGACTATAACGGAGTAGCCAGGATTGAAAAACACATCTATTATTTCAATAAAAAAAAACATTATTTCTAACCTTTTAATAACATTATTTACTATTCATTTTGCTATCAATCATATTTAAACTCATTTTATGTATGTTTTCACAGGAAATGTTTTCACATTTTTAAGTGACCCTAAACTTTCTTCATGAAAACTGCGCTCAAAGGACACATACTACAGTTTAGAAGTCACCCCTAAAGGACAGTTCCCATAAAAATCCAAACACATCCTTAAAAAGGCATTTTTGTTCCAATTATTGTGCCAAAGGCATTTCATCTTTCCAGTTAGTTGTGGAGACGGATTGTTTTCCTCAGCAGATTACTTTATATTAACATTTTATGTCTGTCATGTTTTTGGACTACATTGCTGCTTGCAATACTCAGTCATCCTAGTGTTAATGTATAATTGGTTGAGCAATCCACAAAAATGTCAACCAACATGAATTGGTTAATGTGACCATGAATAGATTACATTGAAAACATCTGTAGGTCATCTTGGGAGTGTTTGTCGATTTCTTTCAACACTCAAATGGTTCTTCATTTAGCTGATGGCAGCAGTATATGTTTTGTGAATATACTACCTACTAGATGACTATTCCGTCTGAACTTTTAGGAAAATAAATTGTCTCCTTCCCCCTAGCCATTCAGTGAGTTCCTCACAAAGGTATTAAAATTGATGCACTCACTAATTTAAGTCACTTTTATAATGAAAACAAAACTCCATATAGAGGTATTTTTTAAGAAATATGGACATATCAATATTTCGTCTTCTTTAAAACAATATCTATAGATAAAGGTGATGTAATTGAACTAAAACAATGACATTTTAACCATGATTTAATATATTCAACAAAAGATTTACAAAGATGGCATTTACTACTGAGTACAGATACCCTATGCCCTAATAGCTGGTATTGCCCACTTTGTCTGAAATAACCTCAGTAAGACGTTTCCTATAACTGTCTACCGATCTCTGACCTGGGAGAAAGTTTTTCCACAAAATTTTTTCAGCTGTGTGATATTTGAGGGTTTTCATGCATGCACAGGGTTTTAATTATGTACAAAATGTATGTATAAAATCAATTCAGTTGTTTTAGAAGCCACACTTAGGTATTTTGAGCCATACAGTATGTCTGCAAATCAGAAATGAACAAAACCCCTTTGTCATATACAATGCCCCTAAGCATTGGGAAAGGTCAACGTTTGCTTTAGGCATATGAAAATACGATTAAAAGACAAACGTGAGGCAAGAATACAGACTGTCAACTAATTTCTGTTTGTTTCAAAACATTTGTTTCGCTAACTAAGAACAAAAGTGCTTTCAGATTTCAATCTCCCCCTTTTATGTGAGCATTCGTATTGGGCCAATTCAACTTAAAACAACAATATATAAGTATAAAATAAATCAATTTCATTAAATGAAAGTAAGTCTGCAACATCTTTACATCATAAAACCCTTTGTATCATCCCTTGAGGTGCTTTGCCAAGCCTTTCTAATCTCCATTTTGAGCCATTGCTTGTTTTTAGGAGTTTCTTACTTAAGCCCCCTCTTCCCCTGATGAACTGCTTGGTTGTTGCCGTCAAGGTTTTTTGAGTAACGGTCCTGTTGCCATGTGAATGCATTTTCTTGTACATTGGCCAAGATGATTCTGTACACACCTGAACCAATTCTTCTGCTGGCATCATTCGCTACATGATCAACAAAGATGAGGTAGCCCGTTTCAGCGTGGACATGCTTGCCCATGCCATGACACTACCTACAACATGCTTCACAGATGAGGTGGTACCTGTATGCTTTGGATCATCTGCAGTTTCTTTTTCGGTACAAACGTCTGCCTTCTCATCACTTTGATAAAGATTTGCTTCCTTCTCATCTGTCCATAAAATGAACAGCTGAGCTCAAAGTAGAAGTGGTCCCTTTGGAATTGAGCAAATGTATACTCTTCAAATCCAGGTGCATCCAGTTAAATGGGCCCATTCTACCTGTACATTAGCGCTTAAGCAACAACGGGCTTGTTTCCATTTCAATGGTTACTAATGTAGGACAAACCGGATGTAGACGCACTGCAATTGAAAAATTATGATATCATGAGGATCAGAAGGAAATCTTTCTACCTTTATGTATGATGTAGTTCATCTTAGTTGTTAATGTTATCCTCCAGCTTGGAGTGAATAGTGTTAAGATGATTGCACATGTGCAATTAGGCCATTATAATTAAAGGCAATATTATACGTATTGGGAATTCAGAGCTTTATGCTGTGCATAATGGCAAATGGAAAACCCTTGAATAATGATCAAACTATGACAAATAGAAAACAACTCAAAAGAAGACGTGACTCATCAGTTTAACACAAGGAGCAAGTACAGGTCGTCTCGGGTTTGAAAGCTGTCCTTTGGGATTATCATTACCGTCTAGGTCACAGGGTGTACTATTCATACGGGCTAAACGAGGAGCAGATAAGAGAACGGTGGTACAGAAGAGGGCACCGTGAGAGGCGATGAGTGATGTGATGGGGTTCAGCAGTGTAACAAGAGACATGGCCAGAGAGGACTAAAACAAAGTGTCTTAGAAAAGCTGTCCTAGAGAAAGGTCATGTGTCTGACCACTGTTGCGATACGGTCAAAACATCAACCACACAGGCCAGGTTTTGATCATATCGTACTGTTCATAAAGGCTGTATGTAATAAGAACATAATATACAGTATATTTTAATGAGAATAGCTTAATGGCCTGTAGGTGAGGTAAACAAATATCTCTTATTATAATGTGGCCACCTCTAAAATGCCAAATTCCTTATGCAAGTTGTTAAGCCAGATAATAGTAATATGTGGAGATTTTTCCTTCTCAAAGGTCCTGTTAAACTGTCCCATTTTTTTAAAATGGACCCATTATATTTCTGTTGTATGTGGGTTAGACCTCCTGTTTGTTGCTTAAAGTAGCCTATGATGGGGAAAAAACAACAACACACATTTCTCAAGCTTTCCGCAATCTGCACCCCGGGGGCTTCAAGTAATTATGTCCCCACTCAATGGCCTATTAAATGAAAACAACACTGGTGACTTAGTGTGTTCTTGAAATGGGGCATTGCATCATTTTATTAGCATTTAGTTGTGTCAACTGTCAGAGACTGAAACTTAATCTTTGCAGATTAACTACTAGAAATATATAAGGGGATAAATAGTTTCTAATGAATTGTGTTCACTTAAAACAGCATAATAGGCTTTTCCATGGTAGGTCTCCACAGATCATTGGACCAAGCAGAAATAAAACATCGACCAAAGGTAGTGATTGCACACCTTTAGTGCATGAACCCATTGACAATCACAGATGAAAACCAACCAGTGTGTATCAGGAAGTCAACCCCGGGGCTACGATTTGTCCTCCACAGGAAGCAGGAAATATGAGAACCCGTACAGAGCAGTGTTGGAACCACAATTGCCAAAACCTTTTGTATTACTGAAATTCCTGAGGTGGAACAAGGTCTTTGTGTGTCAAGCAGGGCAAAAAGGAAGAATTAATCAGTGTTGTGCAGACAACCATCAATATCACACTGTGAGCAGAGAGAGAGAGGACAGAAAGCTGGCAACCACGGCTGAAGCCTTTCCAGTACTAGGGAAGGTAGCAGACAATCACTTCCATATTACCATGTCCATCGTTAAACATGATTACAACCTATCTTAAATGTAAAAGATCCATTCCTGGGGGAAGCTGATAACAAACCTTCATGTGTGCAGTCCTTAAGCCTGGCGTGAGTGATGACCATTCCGAGTTTGCTAGCTAGTAAATTCCATAACTCATTCGCACACATAGCCCCCCCTAACCCCTCGCTGAATCTTCTCGATCCCAGTGCTTTCACCTGGATCCTGGCAACGTAAGCCGCCTGTGTGTCAAGCGGGAGGACGCGGTTCACTTAGTTATGTCTCAAAGGGTTCGACTGAAAGAGTTCCCTTATCCCGCTACCAGCAGCGTATGTGGCATTCAAATCAGAGCGAGACGCTGTGCTAGGCGGCTGCCTGCTACCAAAAACCCCTCTGTGATTACACATTCCATAATGAATAATTTACCTCTTTCTAATGACCCGGTAAGCTGCTTCAGTTAAATGGAGCCTTCCTTCTTCTACTTCTAGTGCGGTGATTATAGCTGGGAGCCAAGGTGAGAGAGGTAGATTAGAGGGAATTACCACTGGCTCAGGACATGAGGGGTTGTCTATCCTATAGACCACCTCTATATCCTGTGCTGCCAGGGGGGTCACTCTCATTACAGCTGAACTCTACGGAAAAAACTGGGACACAAAAAAGCTATTGTCAAAGTTTTTTAGAAAGCCCCAAAAAGAGATTGTGTTAAACAAGGGATATTTTTTGATGGGCAATATCATAACGTTAGCCAAATGCAATGCTTTCATGCATTACATTTTAGACACATTTTAATTTTTTTCCTTTTTCTACCATTATTTTACTTGGTAAGTGTTGCGCAAACAAACCTTCTCCTACATCAGTGAACAAACGCTCCAGGTAAAAAGCAGTTCTGACTATGAGTCGGGACAGCCACACCCTTGCATTTTTTGTCTATTAAAATAACTTGAAACATTTTCAGAAACCCAGTGTAGACATTGTTAATGTTGGAAATGGCTATTGAAGCTAGACATTTTTAAGGGATCAATTCTGAATTATAACGGCACTCTGTGTTGGCTAATCTAAGTTTATCATTTTAAAAAGCAAATTGATCATTAGAAAGCCCTTTTGCGATTATGTTTGCACGGCTGGAAACTGTTGTGCTGATAAAGAAGCAATAAGACGGGCCGTCTTCAGACCAGTTCAGTATCTTCAGCATTTCTCGGTAGGATTACAGATTCAAAATGTCCAGAAACAAAGAACTTTCTTCTAAATCTCAGTCTACCCTGGTTCTGAGAAACAGACAAGAAACTGAAGATCTTGCACAACGATATGTAATAACTTCTTTCACAGAACATCTTGAACTGGCACTAACCAGAATAGAAAAAGTAGTGGAAGGCCCAAGGCACAAATGAGCAAAAGAACAAATCTATTAGTTTGAGAAAACATACCTCAGAGGTACTCAACTGGCAGCTTTGTTAAATTCCCCTAAAACATCAGTCCCAGCATCAACAGTGATGGGGTGACTCCAGGATGCTGACCTTCTAGGCAGAGCTTTTCTTCTGTCCAGTGTCTGTGTTCTTCTATCCATCTTAATCTTTTCTTTTTATTGGCTAGTCGGAGACATGGCTTTTTCTTTGCAACTCTGCCTAGAAGTCCTGATTATGGGCCTCTGTATGCTCATGTAGATATTCCACTGAAAATCAGCAATTGCCAGCAAAAATAGGCATTTACAACATTAAGACTGTCTACACTGTATTTCTGATCGATTTGAGCTTATTTTAAATAGACAAAAATGTTATTTTCTTTCAGATACAAGGACATTTCTAAGTGAGCCCACAGTTTTGACAGGTAGTGTATTAAGGCCCTAGACAAGCAGCTCTGGGCTGAGGAATAACGAGATGCTGGTGACAATGCAAAAGGGAAGGTGAGTCAGAGAGTAATGCTGGTCTATGCCGCTCTCAATGCTGTCATCAGATTATTGACTTTGTAATCAAACTATTTCCCATTTCCTTTACTTCTTGTAGAAAGCATAGTCTAGTTGAAGAGTCTAAGTAGAGTTCATCTGCCTTCTGGTCCCCCAGCATTACGGTCAGACCATAATGAAACCGCCTCGCTCCTCTCAAACACAGACAGGTTGCCAACTCAGGCTTCATAATTTACCAACTAGAGCAACAAGGGCATCGCAGGAATTACCTTACATATAGAACTATTACCTTACATGTAACTACCTTACCTGGAATTACCTAACATATATAACTATTACCTTACATGTAACTACCTTACCTGGAATTACCTTACATATGTAACTATTTTGGAAAACACAATTATGTTCAGTATGAAAATATCAGCAGTGGTATTACGTTCAATATCAACATATTCCAGTGCTATTGGTTATTAATGACTTAAGGCTACAATCAGTACGAACATATCAGCAGGGTTATTATGTTTAATGTCAACATTTTCCAGTGCTATTGGTTATTAATGACTCAAGATTACACTCAGTATGAACATATCAGCAGTGGTATTACGTTCAATATCAACATATCCCAGTGCTATTGGTATTTAATGACTTGCAATTACATTTAGTGCCAAGATGAGAAGGGCTGTTTACCTATCATTGGAAATCAACCGCAAGAGACATTTATAAACATATTCATAGATATAAAGCATATTTTGGTGTGGGGAATTTTCTGTTTATGCATGTTCAGTTCCTGTGAGAGGCAAGTCATTTTTGTGTGTGTGTGGGGGGGGGGGGCAATGTTTGTAGCATTTCCCTTAACCTTTATCCTAGCCTCAGCACTGTGACATCTTAAAATAACAACCTTGTTTCTAACCTTGATTCCAGTAGTGTCATATCTAACATTAACCCTAAGTAATCCGTAATAATTATCCATAAATGTTGTTCATAACGCTGTATTTTCATTTTGAATCAATTACTTTAACGACCAACATTGCAATAAACTTCTGTTGCTGCTAACATTGGGATATATTGCATTATTTATCTAGTGTTTTGAGCCACAGATTTGCAGACTGACTGACAGATTAACCCATTTCGGCCTAGTATTGTTTTGGTTTAAAAGAATTTATCTGGACAAAGTACTAGCTTTTTGTTACACTTGGCTACTAGTTTCTGATCTTTTGAAACGCTATTGATGAGTAGGCTAAAGCATGACAGGAATATAGCAGTGCTAACGAAGAGGATGTGTAGTGAAGGCAGATATTGCACAGCATTACTGGCTACTATTCTGAACTTTATTTGGTGAGTTTTCTGCTGCAGAGAACTTCTGAGGCATCACCAAGTGCTGAGGCGTTAAGATCAGGTTTCCCAGAAACCTTAAATCCATTGAAAACCAGTGGTTTTCAAATAAATAGGGCAGTCCATAAGCATTGACCAAAAAATACCAAGGATTTAAAACGGATCCGTATGGAGGAATATAAAGTAAGATCCTTTCTCTAATCTCATGCTGTTGCAGTGGGCCCTGGGTTCCTCCTGGTGCAGGACAATGCCCTCGCATTCCCCAGACCCAAATACAATTGAGACCTTCTGGGAAGATATGTATCGGTGCATCTGCTGCCGCCAAGTAGCTCCACAGATGCTCCAGGAGCTCACTAATCCCCTGATCCAGGTCTGGGAGGAGACACCAGACATTGTCGGGAGTGGTACAGGCATGTTGGGGCCAAACACACTACTGTGTCACATTATGAGTTGCTGAGATGAAATTCATGAAGCCTGTAATTTGCAGCCTGTGATTTCAATTGTTTAATTTGATGTTCCGTGTTTGAATCTAGACCTCAAATAAATCTGCTAAGTAAATCTGCTTCACGGTATAGATTAAAGGGGATTGAGAGAGTAAGAAACGTTAAAAAAAAACATATTTTTAGCCGTCTTCTCTTCAAAGATGGAGACACATTAAAGCCAGCAAAAATGTCTGATCAGATTTATATCGGTTTATATTGTTCCTTTATTTGTTGTTAATTCTTTAACCGTAAGATAGCATTTACCCTATTTTGTCCTCCTTGGAACATAGTAATAACACCATAAAAGCATGAATGCAATGTATTGTGCATCCTGATACAAACAGTCTTTCAAGATGCTCACTGAATAGCCTTTCAGCACTCTGGCTCTAACAATCCACTCAAAGTTTTCCTTGGAGAATAGAAGTGCCTTTTGGGAAAGACATTTTAGGTCACATTAATGGGGGTTTTCAGCACGCAGAGTGATGTACGAACGCGTCCATTGGAACATAAAAAAAATGCACTGATCATTGTGAGGCTTTCAGCACACTCTGTTCACAGTGGTTTCAGGTAGCTGGGCACTCATGCTGATAGCACTTGTTGGCTGGCATTTTGGTTTACAGAAAGTGGAGATGGCTTGATGCTAAACCTCTCAGTCGTACAACACAGCAGTTCCCCCTCTGCTAGAAGGTGAGTAGCCATTGTGAGTGAGTAGAGGGAATCACCCTTCGGATCCTGCAACATTTAGTAGGTTCACAATGTGTTCTACTCAGTAACTGCAACCAGAGGACATACTCAGCCCTAGGTTTAACAGTATTATAAGGCACTCTTCATATAGCTGTGTGTGGAAGGCAGATTTCATATAGCTATGCTTTGTTACAGGAGGTTCCTAATACCAACTAGATGGTATGAGAAAGTGTTTGATATTCATCCTCACTACCCCCCCCTCTCTGTCGCATCCAGCTGGCACTCCAAAACCTCAGATAAGACAAATCCACAGATTTAGGTCAGATCACAGCCGAAAACACACGCAGATCTATCGTAAAGACGGTAATTGCATTTAGTGCTAATTGGGCATTTAAACTATTTGAATTGTGAATGAGCAGAAACGGGAACTGTTAAAAGCTCTTTGGGACCGAGTTGCGCTGGAGCCTTAACGCAGGTCTCAGTAGAAACAAAGGGTTTGTAGCAGCGTTCCAATCCACAATATGCCCCCAGCACTGATATGGTGACAGAAACCGAGGGGAGCGGAGGGAGCAGGAGGAGTATGGCTACTCCCACAATGGCTAACTGAGGCGCACACCTTTAACCCACAGGTTTATTACTCCATTCAAGTCCCACAGTGAGATGATACGTCATGGGAACCTTAGGGACTCAAATGGAACAGCTGTCACCACAAAGGGACTTTCCAAGTTTCCTAGTTTCGTATTTTGTGTCTTCCATTCTTGGCTGTTTTTTGTTACAATTTCATATCAAAAACGTTTCTTATTATGCTGTGTGTTCACAAATTGTATGAAACTTCTACAGCGAGTTTCAAGTGAGTGCCCAATCCTATTGAAGAGCCAAACGGCCTGACTCGAACATTGCGGCCCTGTTCGCTATGCAACGGCCTGGATAAGAACCCAATGCTGAGTCCTAAGGGGTCCTAAGGAGTGTTGACCGTCTGCCTTGAAGTTCCCTACACGATGACACAGGAAATGTATGCTTCTGAGTGCTGCCACTGCTATGAAGGACTGGCAGCCAGGCTTTCATAATTCACAGGATGCACAATGAACCCAGCAGGGTGCATCCAGCCAACCACTTCTGCCAACTGGATCTTATTATCCTTGTATTTTTCTACACATCATCTTCCTATTTGTACATACATTCAAAGAAACTAATTGCAGATTTTTCCTGAAATGGTATGGGGGGAGATGTGCATGAAAGATGACAGGGAAACCTTTGTAGAGAGGATGGAGAATGTAGCTGAATTCTAAAAGAGCATAATGTGGGCCTAAGCTTCCTCTGGCCAGAGAAACAAAGAACAGCTTGGAGGCACGAGGTGAGTCAAGGTGATCTGTCCAGAGAGGAAACAGCTGGGGAAAAGTGATTCCTGACACCAGAAGGCAAAAGCATCACCATATAAATCAAAAAGAAAAAACTGTCTTGGATGTTCAGCAAACATGACAGGATGCAATGGGTTAGAGTGGATCCTGGTGAGGCTAAACAAGCTGTAATGGTTGGTTTACTTTGACTTAAAACATACATATATTTAATGTGAGCTAATGGAGACTACATTAGAGTCAAAATAACAACAAAACATCCCCTACCAAGAGAACTCCCCATAACTTGAAATCCTTTGGCGGCACCGTAAACAAATACAAAACTGCCTTCTTTCCCTTTGCTGAATGAGCTTCCTTTATGTCAACATGTCCTGATTTTACTTATCTTATATAAGATCCACATGTAATCTCCTGAATTCAGACAAAATTGCTTAATAAGGCCAGTGTCTTGTCGTCCTCTGTTAAAGAAGGAATGGAGCAACTTGAGTCCTAATGTTGTGTTCTCTTCTACAGGAATGCCTTAGTACTGTGCCCCATTGGATCTGTCACGTTATGTAAGCAGCCCAATGTGGTTAGATCAATGGGCCAGTCTAGTCTGAATAGTTGAGTCCGTCCGCTCTGGTTAAATGCCTCAGAGATCGATAGCAAAACAGCTTCCCCAGGCAGAGCGTACACCACAAATGGCAACCTAATCCCTACAAAGTGCCCCAGCCTGAAGCACAGAACGCACCGCACTTAATTCCAAAAAGGCAGATTTTCTTATCATTTTTACAGGCCAATGAAAAGGGTTTCCTGTCAAGGAGTTGAATAGACTTTGAGGAGAAAATCAAATGTTCAGGACACAGAGACGCAACGAAAGCAGAGGTTGTTTTTTTGCACTGACATTCCAAAACCCCTTCTGGAAAACACAGTTGTAAACTAAACAGTTGTAAACTAAACAGTTGTAAACTAAACAGTTGTAAACTAAACAGTTAGTGGTTTTGCATAGATAGCGGCCCTATTCGCAAAGCAAGAAAAGGAAACAAGTGCTATTTTATTACCTTTTACACAGTCTCTAAGCTGTCACAAAATGGTGTACTATTCTACTGAGAGGAATTAGAGAACTCCTGAGGTATTTGCACAATGACAGGTTCTTTTTTTGGCTCCGTATTCCCCCTCTGTCTAAATACCTCTGAAGTTCAATGTATACTGTAGAAAACAAACCTTCCCTCAGATCAGCTGTTTGTGTAATAGGACTTTTCACTAGCCAATCTGGTGTCAATTAAATCATGGTCAGCTGACAATAACAACAAAACTATAAAAAAGGCAAAATTCTGTCCAGTATATAAAGCATCATCTCTCCCACTCCCTTCTAATTTTGCATAGCCACACTCAGTCACACTGTCAACCCCCTCATCTGTGTTGTCAGGGACACAGTCTCTTGGCAGCGGTGTGTCTGCCGTCACCGTGCTGTCACTGGGTGGCGTACCACAGAACCACACACACTGAATTGTCTGCTCCAAGACCTAAACAGTTCTCTTCGTGATGGAAGGGAACACGTAGGGATAGGTTAAAAGAGCACTGGAGAGAACGAACATGAAATAGGAAATTGAAACAGGCCCGAAGAGACAGAGGGAGGGAGACAATGAAAGAGAGCGAGAGAAGCGAGAGGCTCCAGTGTGCCTAGGAAATGAAACTGCATAGGAAATGCCATTATACAGAACACCTCTCCATTGAGCAAGGAGCTTATTTAGTTGTACTTGTTTTTACCTTCGAGTCATTTCGCAGGCGCTCCTATCCACAGTGACTTACAGTCTGTACGTTTTCAGATGGATTGAAAACAATCCATCTCAATGAATTAGTTATGAAGATAATACAAATAATAAACACAATCTGATGATTACCTGAATCATCCCAATGCATTGTTTTCCGTCCCCAAGGACTGTTTTACAGCTCTAGTTAAACTGGTAAGTTAGCAAGTCAATTTAACGTAGTCAGCTACCTGATTTACATTGCGCACTGAACCGATCTGAAGGCATGCTAATAAACAAGGTAGCAGAACTAAAGACTTGCATAACGTTTAAATAAATTGTAAATCGCAACATTCTTCCTCTCAAAGGACATGCAGTCACATTTTAAGACAAGCACAAGGTAAGTGAACTCGGGGGCCTTTTAGCAGACAAGTTGCACCTGTGCATCTTTTGGACGTCTTGCAAAACACCTGGAAGTAACCTAAAACACCCAAACCCTTCCCTCTAGTCTCTAAAGCTCCCCATCTACCTCCTCCGCCTGTGGATGATGAAAGATGTGGGGAATACAGTGGCCGTAATGCCAGATAGAGCTGGGATCCCAGAGGTGGAGAGAGGGAGGAGGTGAGAGGAAACAGGAGGTTGAAGGGGAGGAGAGAAGGGAGGATTAGGTTCGGGTGGAGAATAAGGAGAGGGAGAAGATGGGTTGAGGGTGGCAGGAGGATAAGGAGGAGGGGGCAGCAATAGAAGAGTGGAGGTGATGGAGGCGCTGTGGTTCAAAGAGCAGCTCTCTTTCGGCCAACAGAGAATAAAACAACAGCTACATAAATCACTCCTCACCAGAGGTCTGACACCAGTACTCCCCCAGATGGCATAGCACCTGGCATGGATAGAACTCCATCCGTCGTGTCAGCACGGAGGTGAGAGCACTGTCCACGCCGAGCTAACATCCACAGACACAAGGGTAATGTCCACACACACACACACAAATCGATGTGCTAAACAGCCTTTGTGCCGAGGGTGGTGTATTAGTTGACAATTTTGGCTTAAGAAAATATTTTCCTAACGCTTGGAATTCATGGGAAAAATACACCCCCCAGTGTCAGTGTGGAGGGGAGAGGTTTTTTAGGCTGGGTGTTGCACAGGTAACTACCACACAAACACACACACAAATAATGTACACACGCACAGACAATGTACACAAACATATAGGCAATGTACACACACACGCATACACACACGCACACACAGAGTACACACACACGCATTGGCACACAAGCAGCGGTCATGGTCACACAATGAGCTGAACAACCTCTGCAGTGCCCAGAAGGGCAGCGGTACTTTCAGAAATAGCTACCGTGTTCACAGAGATTTTAAATACTTACAGATATAATTATCGCATTCACAAACGGAAGTTTCTAATACTTTCAGATATAACTACCGCGTTCACAAACAGAGGTTTCAAATACTTTCAGATATAACTACCGCGTTCACAAACAGAGGTTTCAAATACTTTCAGATATAACTACCGCGTTCACAAACAGAGGTTTCAAATACTTTCAGATATAACTACCGCGTTCACAAACGGAGGTTTCAAATACATCGTAGGCCAGAATTATCTTTAGGATGACAATGCTTTGTATTGATGAATGCAACATACTTTCACGGATATGTGAAATGACACAATTCCATCAAATCGAATCCCATTCCATTTGCCACACGCTTCATTAACAACAAGCGCAAAATAACAGCACTGACTAACGTGCCTTTCTCCAAAAATGTTAAAGGTGAGGGGGAAAAAAATATATATATACATTCATATGAATGTCAATAACAAGTAACAGAGAATAAATGCACATAGAAAGGCTACAGCCTCCTTACGATACACAGAACAGCCTATAGCCTGGATGGCGGAGTCCTTTACCATGTTTTTGGTCTTCCTCTTACTCCAACAGGGAAAGTCAGTCAGTCTTTGGTGTGTGTGTGTGTGCAGATAGTGATTCTGATCTCTGTTGTTATCTCAAAGGGCATTTAGAGCACAAAAGGTGGTCCTACAAGAACATCAGATAACCATTACAATTAACTGTGCCAATCAGTAGGGCCTTGTGTCCAGACTGACCGCCTCTGGCTGGGCATTATCACAGCAGATTATTGAGGTAAACACCAACAAAGCCAACACCGATGCCAAGCTGGCCCCGATGCCAAGCTGGCCCCGATGCCAAGCTGGCCCCGATGCCAAGCTGGCCCTGACAGGAAACAATAGATCAACATTTCAGGGGAAAAAAGGCTCCTATAAAAACCTCAAGCCACTTCCCAAGAACCGAATTTGAATAAACTGCTTCAAAAGCATTTATTCAAACATACCGTCAAAAACTTGAAAGAAATTCAAAGGACGCCTGTTGTTTTTTTGCCAAGGGAAAGAAAAACAAAAACTCATGCATTTCATTTTCCATTACATGTTTGAATCCCATTGAGCTGCCCTGATTCCTCCAACCAAGTAGTGATGTCACTGAACATGTATTATTCCAAAAAACATTCTACAGGAAACGTACACAATATGGCTGTGTAAACTAACGATTTTCATCTAAAGTTTTGTTAGTTTAACCAGGGTTAGTCCTTGAAGAAAATACATAGGTAAAAACAGCACACCCATGGGATTGCTGCTGTTACATGCCCAGACATGTTCAGAAACCTTCATTGGCGTGATCTGAGTACAGACATTTGGGATATACAACAAAGCATTTGCAGCGTTGTGTAAAGGAAGCATAATAACATGTACAGATCCTCATAGCAACACACACTCTGGTGGACATAATTGCGTGTTCAGAGCAGCTGGGCTTCCACTTTCAACACTACCCTCACCTGACAGTCGGCTAGGTCAAAAGAGTCTGTGTAACTGTAACCACTAGACACTTACAACACAAAATACAGACTCCATTAATACTAAAGCGTTCCCTCCGCCTGAAGGCCAGTAGTCTTCTAAAGAACATGCTAGTCTAATTCCACTGACAGATGAGCTAAAGACACAGTAGTGAAGTTAACCAGTCACGGTCCGGAGCCTGCTGACCCTGTGACCTGAGCAGAGCCGGGTGGAGGTCATCTGTAAAGCAGAAGATCAATGGCTGTGACGCGAAGCCCCTGGAAGATGACAGATAAGAGCCTAATATCGATTGCCAGGAATTATAGTGATTGATTGATCTGCCTGAAAATGATTGGGAGGAGGAGGAGTAACATGGGGAGAAAAGGGAGGTGGATGAAAAATGAGGAAGATGCGGTTGAAGAAGATGAGGTCTTAAAACCACTAAGGATACAAGTGTGAGGAAGAGGAGGGGACAATTATGTGTATGATGAGGGTTTCTTATGGAAGCTGTGCACTTAGGGCCAACTGACTGACAGAATAATGGCCCATCTGATGTCAGAGGGTTTCTTATGGAAGCTGTGCACTGAGGGCCAACTGGCTCTGACAGAATAATAACCCATCTGATGTCAGAGGAATTCTTCATGGGTTTAATTACAGTCTTTAACTGTCACCATTTACAATAGACCTGATCCAATGAATGTAAATGTATGTAATCCAGCCTGGAACTGTAGATTAATGCACTGCACCTGGATCGGGACACACGTCCACAGTCCTCAGACTGCCTACCAGGCTCAGAACTATGGGTTAGGGCAGGGCAATAAAACTATATAAATGTTTATCATTACAATTGTTTTTTGATAATGTCATGTTTTTGTATGGTTTTGTTGATCTTCCCCAACCTCACCTAGCTTGCTTGAAACAACAAGTGTAAAACACAACCTAACACTGAAAACAACCGCCATTGCAGACAAATAGAATCCAAGGACAAAGACGTTGTCTAAAAGACGAAGCACATCTCCACAAATGCAATTACGTGTTGCCACGTGTAAGCTATGCAGCCCACAAGTGGATCTGACGGCACGGTTTCGGGCAGTGGCTGCCCTTTCCCATAAGTTGTCATTTTGGAGGAACTTGTCAACAAGGTATTGCCGGGAAGACAGATGAGATACATTCTCATTACAATGCATACAGGCACATATCATTAATGGCAGATACTGATTGCCAAATTTAACATGGTCACCTACACGTGTTGTCGACAATCGAAGTGTTGCACTTTTCCAACTAATCTTATTAATCCTCATTGAAAATGCATGGAAGAGTGAGTAGGTGGATTGAGAAATTAAGAATGATCTCGCATTTATGTTATCAACGACTTTAATATTTGCTCTGCATTCTAAAACTTTACAAATATTGTTTTTATTTGCTCATCAGTTTTTTATTTAGAGAGGTGGGGAGACCAGAGCAGTAAAACACCAGTTTGGCTGCAAAAGGTCAGCGCTTCCTTCCCTAAAAAGAGACCTAGCAGTTTCGATTTTTTGTGTTCAGTATGTCCTTCATGTGTTGGTTCTGCTCATATAATGACAGTATTTCTGAATTCTAACCCTTCATGTGTTGGTTCTGTTCATATAATGACAGTATTTCAAAATCCTAACCCTTCATGTGTTGGTTCCGCTCATATAATGACAGTATTTCTAAATGCTAACCCTTCATGTGTTGATTCTGCTCACATAATGACATTATATCTAAACTATAACCCTTCATGTGTTGGTTCTGTTCATATAATGACAGTGTTTCTAAATTATAACCCCTCATGTGTTGATTCTCCTAATATTATGACATTATATCTAAACTATAACCCTTCATGTGTTGATTCTGCTCACATAATGACATTATATCTAAACTATAACCCTTCATATGTGTTGGTTCTGCTAATGTAATGACAGTTTTCTGAACTATAATCCTTCATGTTTTGGTTCTGCTCACATAATGACATTATATCTAAACTATAACCCTTCATGTGTTGGTTCCTCTCACATAATGACATTATATCTAAACTATAACATTTCATGTGTTGGTTCTGCTAATATTATGACATTATATCTAAACTATAACCCTTCATGTGTTGGTTCTGCTCATATAATGACAGTTTTCTAAATGATAACCCCTCTGGTTCTTCAGACTCATGTCCTACACAGGAAATGACCATCATTTAAAAGCACAAAATTACTGGAAATTCCTATTCCAACTGTATATCATGATATTTAAATACATAAATACACATTTATATATATATCCACAAATGTATACACACACACAGTCTTGTTTAAAAAATGAATAATTACATATTTTGTTCTTTTTTAAGAAATATAGACACATCAATATCTACAGATAAAGGAGATGTAATGGAGCCAGAAACAATGATATTTTAACCATGAGGGGTATCTTGAATACATAGCTCGTTTCAAATCACCCAACAGCATCTCAATAGGATTAAGATCCGGGCTTTGACTAGGCCATTCCAGAACCCTCTTAAATAAATAATATCATGGTTAAAATGTCATTGTGTTTTGTACAATTACATCATATTGAATGATATGAGAAATATTTAGACTTTTTTGGCCATATCACCCAGTTAGGGAATTAACATATTCTCATCAAGATTATTAGTTTGCATGCGTGGACAAGGAACACAGGGTGGCTCACCAAGCATATACCTGCACAGTCACACATATTAATCACATATTGTCCTTTATCCAGTTATGCTAATGGATTTTGGGCAAAAACATAAAGGTGCAGCAACTGTCTCACTACTTCATACAGCAGGACACCTCCATCTCCCGCCCCACGTCGCCGCCCAGCAGGGAAGTGCCGAGCCTCAGTACAACCCCCTATGGCCGGTCTTCCTTTGATATATGACAGTGCCACCTTCCAATTACATATTCCCAGAAACCCAGAGCAGGACATTCTAATCCTATTCTGGGAGGAAATTAAAGAGGTTGGGGGTTGTCCTGAGATAAAGATTGAGTTATGAAATTTACAAACGTTTTTTTTCTCCAGAACATGAAAAAAACTCCAACTCAATGGCTTTCATGCATTGGGCATTGTCAGGGGTTGCAATTGGTGGCTACATTTCTCGGGCGAGGCCTAGAGAAGAGAATGGAGTAAGAGGTAGTGTAGATGAATGGTATTGGGAACATTTCTCTTAAGGAAATGTTAAGGAAACCTTACATTTCTCTTAAGGAAATGTAATGTTCAGTGCTATACAAACATCAGAACTATATGACCTTGTACAGGATGAACAGCCATTATTTACGGTCAAGTATATGCTTTTTAAAACAGACGATAAAACACGGTTCACGGTTTACCAGAATCAATATGGAGGATGAAGGTATCAGCAGCACATTATGATGATAAAGTACCCTAGAACATATGTGGGCTTGCACAATAGGACTAGCCTTGGACATGGAGGTTTCCTTGGCAACGGCTCAACTGAAGAGAGCCCACAGAAAAGCCTGGAAGTGAATACAGCAGCCGTGTTTATGTTTATCAAAAGCAGTGTAGAGACCACGTTACAGCAGGTCGTTCGCAGCAGAGCCACACCCATTCTATCTAGTAACTGACGGAAACAGGTATTCCAATTGGATATCGTGCTGGGTTTCTGATTTATGCGTGTTATATTTGTGCTTACACTGTTTTCCGCTGAATATCTTCCCCGTAACCCCTCTTAATGGATGTGGGAGAGCTGAAGCCATCCGACTAGGAATCCACACCGAGCCACCGTGGTCAGAGTCATGCCCCCTGTCCGAACTGGAAGTTACACGGGTGAGGGCACACTCACTCGCCTGATGGCATCAGCTCTGCCTTTTCCAGAACCGGAGGGAGTCGCTAGAGCGGGGTACGGGAAATCCCTTCAGACGATGCCTCCTGCTCCCCAGGAAGTGTTGGCAAATTTGCATCAACCGTAACAGCCACTCAAAAGCAGATGGCACATTCATGGTTTGAACACAGACTGTGGTGCTCAGCTTGGTGCTAAGAAAAAGGCGCCACTTGAAAGACCCCAGCATCTTGTTTTGTGTTGCTGCCACTTGAGTAAAAGTTTCAACCAATCTCACATGACAGTGGTGGTCACCCACAGAGCACATGACAAGTAATATTTCGTAAGCAGTGGTGTTTTGCCCCCCCCCACCGAGTGCCAATGTTTATAAAATATTTGATGGACCAGAACACATGGAATGTGTACATACTATCAGCAGTAAGTGCATGTCAACCAGCCCCCTGCGAACCACATTATGGAGTAAAGTTCCATCGATTGCTCTCAACAAGACCAAGTGTTGGTGGCTTTTAACAATTTCAGAAGCAGCGCCAGTCGAGAGAGAAAGTAACGGCTGTGTGCTCACAGTGTTTGGAAGAGAGTACCAGGAAAGCCAGTCACGTAGAACAGCTAGTAGCGGCTGTGTGCTCACAGTGTTTGGAGCAGAGTACCAGGAAAGCCAGTCACGTAGAACAGCTAGTAACGGCTGTGTGCTCAGAGTGTTTGGAACAGAGTACCAGGAAAGCCAGTCACTTAGAACAGCTAGTAGCATCTGTGTGCTCACATTGTTTGGAACAGAGTACCAGGAAAGCAAGTGAAGCAGAAAAGCTGTACCTATGTTGATAAATGTCCCCTTATACACACACAGGTCTTAGAATACAAAACTTGAACCAAATGACACAAGATGTCCCACTTCCACATGAAGAGTGTTTGTCTTTTCCACTAGAGAGGACAGACCTTAAACACAGTATAGCATGTTCCTCATCAATAGGACAGACGGAAACAGATGCAGTAATGTCCTTTAAAAAAAGACAACATTGTGCTGCATTAAATGGTGTATCCCAATTACCATTGACTAATTATCTTTGAAGACATAGGCTACTGAATTAATGAATGCTTCCAGCACTGGCAAATACTAATAAGAGTGTACTAGATTTGACAGCACCATTAGGGTTGAGATTTATAACCAACAATTAGAACATCTGTGATGCGTGTTTATTCTGAAAAAGTCTCTCACACTCAGTGCTACAGTAAAGCTGAGAAGTTACGATGACAGCGAAGATAGATGAGGGACATTATTAATGCACTATAAAGCCTAAAACCACAATACACATCATGATGAATGATAGCCCCTAAATGAGCTATGAGATTGTAATGAGTGTTAGTTATAGGAGGGAAAAAAGACCTCCCATATAATTTCAACCAAACAACTTGACTCCTAATTCTGGACCTGAGTTTAGAAGTAATAAATGTCCGTCTGAGCTGTTCTAATCCCTTGCCTATTGACTTTAATGAATTTAATCAAGGCACTAACCTGCTACCAGGTATTTTCAATGTGAACAACGGAGTAATCATAATTTTACACTCTGAATCACTGCACTGACATTCCCTGTTTCACTCTACCCTTTGTACTCAAGACAGCCTCCCTGCCTCTGAACAGTGCACACCATGTTGCGAGGAAGTATTGTTTAAGACACATTTGAATATGTTCATATTTTATCTATTTTTATAAATAGCCCAAACTTTATGCAAAAAAATGTTTTTTTTTATTTTTTTTTTTTTCAAGTACAACCCTGTTTCTAAAAAAGCTGGGAACCAGTGTAAAATGCAAGTAAAAACAGAAGACAAAGGGATTTTTCCAAAGACATTTAATACCTGTATTTTATTGAAAATTGTACAAAGTCACACATCCAATGCAGAAACCAGAGAAATGTTAGTGTTTGGAAAAATCCCTTCATACATTGCTCAGCATCAATTATAAGATGTGCAAGTCACCATGTGCACTAATGCACCCCCATACCAACATGGATGACACCCAACATGGATGAAACCCAGGATAACAAAAGAATTGACAGCAATCAATGTTGAAGTGTATGAGTCAACTGTCAAGAAGACATACAAACTTGGTCTACATTGGGGGTCAGGAAGCAAGAAGCCTCAGGCAAAAAAGGAAAGAATCAAATGTAGTAAATAAAGTTTTCCAGAAAAAAGCTTGGTGAAGAACAAAACTAATGGAACATTGTGTTCTGGTCAGACAAAGGTGATATTGTTTGGCAGTAAAATAAAAGACTACATCTGAGTTGAAGAAACCCTCACCAACATGGTTCATGGTGGTGTGAGCATTAGGATTTGGGGCATTGCTGTCTTGGCACCAGGGCAGATTGCCATCATTGAGTCAACTATAAAGTCCACATTTTAAAGAGAATAATTGACTAGAATGTAAGGCTACCCGACTAAAAGCTAAAACTGAAGTTGAACCAAAAATGGATTTTGCAAAAGGACAATAATCTGAAAATCTCTGGCAAATCCATACCAGAATGGCTCACAAATAAGAACAATTGAGGGTTGTGGAATGGCAAAGTCAAAAGCAAAGATCTTGATCCAATAAAATTGCTGTGGGGAGACATGAAGCAGGCCGTACATGTAAGAAAGCCCTCAAACATCACTCAGTTGAAGCACTTGTGGAATATAAATGAGAGTGGGCAAATATTCCTAATAGTCAATGTAAGAGGCCAATTGACAGTACCAAGAAATTCCTACATGGTTTATTATTTATTGTAATTCATTATTTATACCAAAAGGGGCAACAGTAACTAAAGCTTGAGGTGAACCTCTCCTCCTTAAAAGGAAAAGAAAGATTTCTGTGGGATCACGAGGTCTAATTTTGAATGTTAATTGTTAAATAAAGTTACCTTTATCAAATATTCCAAATATTTATGAAAAGACACAGGGGTAAAGCCACTACAGCTGGTTAGCCTAAGTATGATGGTGATGCTACGTAAAGACCTCCATCAACATAAGATGAAAAGAAAGGGAAAAACGGAATATGAACATGAAATCAACTACTAGCCTATACAGTATGTATCATTGTTTGAGTTGATGCACTCCAAAAAACTGTCAGGGCAGATAGCTTGTGAATACCCTGTTACATTTGGTACTGGTAAGAAAAATGTATGTCATTCATAGTAATGCTGTACTTAACAAACAGAGACTTTGTTTTGGCTAGGGAATGATCAATCAGGTTGAAATGTAATTTTCTGAAAAATTTGTAGGCAACCTTTCTTGAAAGAAAAGTGAAAATAAAATGTTAAGAATTGCTGACAACTTGAGAAGTGTCTCTCTCCTCATATCACCATTAGTTTGAAATATCAAATGACACCACAAATAGAAACAAGATATATTCCGACTGCATGTTGAAAAAGAAAATGTGAGATTTGTAAATGATATGATAAACATAACCAAATACTGTGAGTTAATTATTATAATCATTATAAAATATGTTATACATTTACTCTCTCTTCAGTATGGAGTAATGAAAACATAAAATGTCAATAAAACATAAAAGGCCATTATTTTAAATGTCAACATGTACATATATTTCAGATCTCTTAAGTATGACACGACGTGAGCAGTAAGATAAAAGTGTTGTTTCTAACAACTTCAGAAGGTCTGCAAGTTCAGAATTGCAAGTTGAACTAATTACACAAGCCAAAGCTCAGGGCTCATTAAGAGTAAAAACCCCACAAAAATAGAGAGGACAAAAAACTAAAAACACCAGCATTACATCTAAAACGTTTGAATATTCTTCCAGATCAAATTAAAATGTTCAGTTTAGTTGGAGGAAAAGTCAAACTTAAAAAAAAATGAATAAACTAAAGGGATGAAGGTGGCTTTAAAGATAAAAGTCCAGTGGACATTAAAGTAAACATTTTACACCATCAACAAAAGATGCCCGTTGAATAGACAAGGCAGACTCAGTGGGTCAGTGGCAGGGAAGTGTCCCATTCCGACTGTGATCTCAAAAGTACACTATTATCGGATAATTTGGGACTCATACTCAGATTTTAGACTGCTACTTCGTCTATTACATGGCTTATCTCCTGCCTGGCTAGTACTGATGTCCAACTGTCTAAACCTCCATGTGAATAACATGGCAATCCTTGGCTGAAATTAGGGAAATATTTGAATTACCACCAATGCAATATAAGCCCTGTGGTTCTCAGAAGTCTTATGGGGACACCCAGCAATCGCACAATTTTCTTGTAGCCCTGAACTCATCTGAATCAAGCAGTCAAGAGCTTGATAATTAGTTGAGTGGATTCAGGCGCGCTAAATTGAATAGATAGATTGGCTGGGTGTCCCCAGGGGTGGGTTGAGAACCCCTGACGTAGCCCATGCTATGACAGAGAAATGAGGGCAGGACATAACTTAGCAGTGCTGTAACATAACACATGTTGTGACATTATGTGCTGTATAACCAGCCATGGGACTTGTCAGGGTCTGCTCTCTTTCGAAGTCCTTACGGAATTGTAACAACAAACATTTGGCTTCATTTGACAATGTAGTAGATGAACGCTTGAACCGACCTGGGACCGGTCTACTGTGTACGTAACAAGGTATAGCTCTCAGCCAGAGGAAGCACAGCATATCAACGTCTATATATCGCTCTGTGATACAACCATTTAAAACAATTTAAAAGGTACCCAACTGGCTGACATAATTGTGACAGCTGGTCATCCTGGGATCTGACCCTTAACAAAAAAAACATTACATGCAGACTGAGGATAACTATTTACGCATGTTAAGAGATACTATTAACATGTAAACATTACACATGTTAAGAGATACTATTAACATGTAAACATTACACATGTTAAGAGATACTATTAACATGTAAACATTACACATGTTAAGAGATACTATTAACATGTAAACATTACACATGTTAAGAGATACTATTAACATGTAAACAGTACACGTGTTAAGAGATACTATTAACATGTAAACATTACACATGTTAAGAGATACTATTAACATGTAAACATTACACGTTATGAGATACTATTAACATGTACACATTACACATGTTAAGAGATACTATAAACATGTAAACATTAAGTATGTTATGAGATACTATTAACATGTACACATTACACATGTTAAGAGATACTATTAACATGTAAACATTAAGTATGTTATGAGATACTATTAACATGTAAACATTACACATGTTATGAGATACTATTAACATGTACACATTACACATGTTATGAGATACTATTAACATGTACACATTACACATGTTATGAGATACTATTAACATGTAAACATTACACATGTTATGAGATACTATTAACATGTAAACATTACACATGTTAAGAGATACTATTAACATGTAAACATTACACATGTCAGAATCTAGACAGATTACAAATAATCGCACACAAAAAATACAACTAAGGAAAAGTGATAGGTGGCTATTAGCTTGTGTCTGTAAAATAGTTTGTTTGTGTGTGTGTGTGTGGTTGCGTGGGTCTTTTCACAGTCTCCAGTCTACAGTCTTTGCCGCGAGGTGTTGTTTTATGGGTTTTCATTTGTTTGATTTTACAAATGGCTAGAGTTACTTGAGGTGGAATAGAATTCCCAGTTTTCTTAGATGAACATAGTACTCTGAATTTCATCACTGGCTAGTTTTAGGACAGAATTAGTAGCACAGTTTAACATGACATGCTTGTCTGTGGCTTCCTAAAATCCTGAGTAATACTGTACTGTGGGTCCTAGTGAATCTTCTACACTGTTGTTGTTGTTGGTGTTGGTGTCAATGTATAGATGGAAATATTGAAATTATTCTCATTACCAATGTAGATGAGGGTTGGTGTATATATCCATTATTGCGTTTTGGTACAAATCTCCTACGTAAAGGTAGTTGTTTTTTATTTATATTATGCCTGGGGGGTTTTCTGTGCTCACTATCTACTACTTATATTTCATAGGTATTACAAAACCATGTTTGATAGAACCTGGGTCATGTGATGAATAAGAAAATGCAATTAGCAAACCATGTACAAAGTTGTCCGTGACATTATAGGGAGAAGCATGGCATCAATTGTTGATTGTTAGGTATGTGCGCGCATTGTGAAACAACCTAACATAAGTGGTAATAATGTATTTTTTGGGCCGTGTGTAAATATTATAAGTGAATATATTGTTACACTTCTAATTATTTATTCTTCCTAAAGACATATATATGTATATATATATGAATCCATGTGGGGCCCTGTATGGTGTGGCACTGCTCTCTTTGATGGTGTCTTCTGCCCCACTGACAGAAGGAAATAATGACAGAAAGAACAGAGCAGACAGCAGGCAGACAGGCATCACATGGAGGAGCATGCCTAAAATGGCCCCCGCTCTATAGTAACGCACTTAATGCTTGTCTATCTGCTCATTAGTCTGCCAATTAGGTGGCCTAATTTCACAGTGACATTTAGAAATGGTCACTGGTAATGGAAAAGCAACAGAGAGAGAGAGAGCCGTGAAAGTCTTTACTAAAGAATGTTTAAGAGGCAGATAAAAAAGTGTTGACAAACCCTGCCAGATTGGAGTGAATTGCATAACGTGAAGCTGATACGTACAATAAGTGACGGTACCTGAACTGGAAATAACGGTTTACTGTAACCAGACGTCATTCTCTTTTTGTTTATTTAGCCTTTATATAGGCAGGTAGTTCAGTTAAGAGCAAATGTTCATCTGAAATTAATGGCCTACATTTTCCACATTACTGTAACACATTAACACATTCTGAAAGCACATCATACATTTCATAACAATCCAAACGCGAGGAATACAACGCATATGAGCACTTACATAATGGCCTTTTTAAAGAGATTCCATGTTCATGTCGAAAGGAGCTATTTCTATATCTGACGAGGTCTTGTGAAGAATATACACCCAGAGGAACATAAAGGGCTCATCCGGCTGTTCCCTGAACAAGCCAGGGGACGCTCGTACAAAGAATGGACCCCTGGAACACCAGCTAATGGTGGCGCGCCATCCGTGAGATGGCAGAAGGGACTACCGGGGCCGATCACAACCCTTTCAGATTCAAACCCGGTGAGCCTCCATGCACACACACCCACACAGGACGGCCCGTAACCTTACACAAGGCCACACTATCAAACCATAGAAATATGGCCTCATTCAGCAGAGAGATGGTAGCGCGTGTGTGGGGGTGGGATGGTTGGGGAGAGTGACAGAAAGAGAGAGAGAATAATAGGATGGGAGAAAGATGGAGTGGGAGGGGGTGAATTAAAGCCTTGGGCTGCTCTGTTTGTCCTCCAACTACCTCAATCCCTCACCTGTGGAGCAGGGCCCATGGACTCACCTGGCCGTCATCAACAAACCCGAGTTTAAGCCAGGAGAGACGGGCCCAGACCCTGACGCCAGCCAGCCCTGCCCGTCTTCCCTCCATACTCTCCCACCCTGCTCGGCGTCATACACACTCGCTACGTCATGCAAGCGCACACGCATGCCAAATCACACACTCGGAACACACACACACACACACAATACTGCGGCACACCAGAACATTAATTCACCAGACAGTTCACTTTGTCATTCCCCCCCCCCCCTCTCTTCGAAGCTCCTACCGTAAAAGACATCAGTATCTGGAGATGTGAGCCAATTTCAGACAGATGGGAGAGAGTCTGCACTCTGCAGGTGTCTGGTGGCAGGATTTGATAAAAGAAAAAGAAAAAAGAGAAAGGTAGGCTAGTCGTAGAGCTAAATTATACAGGTTGAGGAGAGACGGGGAATGAACGGCAGACAGGAAAACAGAAACAGTCAGAGAAGGAGGGGGGAGAACGAGAGGAGGGGGTTAAGCATGAAGGTAAAGGCACTGGAGCGTTTCCTGGGGAACCATGCAACAGACTTGTTTGGCTTCTCTGCGGCTGACAGCTGTGCAGCAGAGTCTGGTAATACAGAGCAGGTTTGATTTGTATCAACCTCATCCTGTGTACATCTGTCAACGACTCTACAGCACACTGACTTGAAAGGCAGTCTTATCTGTGCACACACAACGCCGTTCAGTACAGTAACCTCGCTTACAGCAACCAGATGCCTTAAGGCTGCATTTACATTTCAGCTGCTTATCAGACACTTTTATCCAGAGTGACTTAAAGTAGCAATACAGGATAAGTGCCTTGCTCAAGGGAAACATTTCTTTCTTTTTTTCAACACCTTTTTTGTGCCACCTTAGCTTGTTTATTATTCCTGCAGTAAGGTTCTGCACGGATACGATAATATTACTCAGAAAACACACCAGTTAGAGGCAGGATTGGAGCATTTCTGTCTGTCAGTAGGTAGTCTTTCCTTGCTACACTAATTAGTCCAACCAGCCCCTCATTTATCCATCTGTACTCCAGCATGTTACTGAAAAAAACTACAAACCATTTCTCTTCCTTTAGCACTCATTCATCTCTCTCCTTGTGTCTCATCCTTGATTCATCTCTCTCCTTGTGTCTCATCCTTCATTCATCTCTCTCCTTGTGTCTCATCCTTCATTCATCTCTCTCCCTGCGTCTCATCCTTCATTCATCTCTCTCCTTGTGTCTCATCCTTCATTCATCTCTCTCCTTGCGTCTCATCCTTCATTCATCTCTCTCCTTGTGTCTCATCCTTCATTCATCTCTCTCCTTGTGTCTCATCCTTCATTCATCTCTCTCCCTGCGTCTCATCCTTCATTCATCTCTCTCCTTGTGTCTCATCCTTCATTCATCTCTCTCCCTGCGTCTCATCCTTCATTCATCTCTCTCCCTGTGTCTCATCCTTAAGTCATCTCTCTCTCCCTGCGTCTCATCCTTCATTTATCTCTCTCCCCGTCTCATCCTTCATTTATCTCTCTCCCTGCATCTCATACTTCATTAATCTCTCGCCCAGTGTCTCATCTTTCTCGGTAATCTTCCTTTCTCTCCATTTGCCTAATTAAAATGGTGACAAGAACCAGAGACATAACGCACAGCCACACTTTATAAAATCTCTCGGCCGGGGCCCTTGTGTCCACAAACGGGCCTGCATTATTTCTGTCAACATACAGCTGCTGAGAGGGCAATCAGCCTCAGAGTCCTGCGAGACCAACCCCTGCAGAGACAGATAGAGGAGAAACACGTTGTGACTAATGCTCCTGCGTTGCCTGCCGTGGGCTGTGGGACGCTCCCCGTTAATGGTCACTTTCATACCATAGAATGGAGTGAATGACACGGTTAACCATATGTTCCTTCCACTGGGACACAAATATAGTGTAAAGCCTTACTTATCTTACCCTGGCATGATGTTATAATACCACAGCCTCGCTTGACGTCGCTAAGCCAGGTGCAATGCTTGGTTACATACTGTACATCTGAATAACGGTGAACGGGGTTCAATCAACTCTCTGCATTGTAATACAGAATTTCAGCACATTTCTAAGAGAAGAAACTCTACCATATGGTTGCTTTCTGGGATAAACAGTGAATGAAGACATATTACAGGGGTGGGACAATGCACACACATAAACAACAGAAACGTCAGTGGCTATTCAAATCTACATTCATCATGACTGTAAACACAAACACAATGCTATCTTCATACTAATGAGGACTGTTTCGTCGACCCTTGTTCTACAGTAATCAAAGCATATGCAGTGTGCTATTGGTACCCTTCAATTAGGTTGAAGTGGTGTTTTAAAAGAGTCCTTAAAATCAGGCTGCATGTCCCTCAACTCAACAGAAAGCACTTAGGATTTTCTTTAGTGAATTGCATTATGCAATACAAAATCACATAGAATAAGTGAATCGTTTAATTTAGCAATTAACAGAACATGAGCGGTAATAATATGATGACCGTTGAAATAAACAAATAAAGGTTTACACACTTCAGAAACAAATTGCAGGGCCCTCTGATTTAAGAAACGTCCATCCTGAGTTGACTGGTAAAGCAACGCTATGTGTAGGGGCAGATGTGTCAGTGGAATCCCCAGCTACAGATGAACAGCACCCAGACGTCAAAAAGAAACAGGCAGCGGCACTCTATACGTTTAGATAATGGTGATGAATATCAACGAGGAGCAGGAATGTGACTGTTTACACAGCGTGCTTCAAAAGTGAAACAAAAACGGGACTGCCTGAGATTCTCGGGGAAAACACTTCATATAAAAGGCACTTGGAAACACGGACTTTACGAAGATCCTCAAAACTAGTTAGCATATCTCACAAGATAAAACCATTGTCGTCAGAATGATATAATTAGCTGCAAAAGTGTATCAATCCGAATGCTTATAAAACAAAGAACAACCCGTTCTTTCACAAATGTTTGCAAAGGCAGACTACATGCCTATGTGTTTAATTATATACACCTGTGGTAATGGGACTGAACGACACACCTGAATTCAATGATTAAGTGGCGTGGTCCAATACTTTTGTCCACATTGTGTATCTGCATCTACACATAGCGGTGCCCGTCAACTGAGGATTGACAGCAAGTGACTTTAATCTTCCTAAATCTTGCCCTGCAACAGGGGGTCTTTGGATTTCTTCCCAGGATCCAGACAACAGTAAGGGTGCCGTTGGCTAGCACGTGGAGGTCTGTGTGACCCTTCAAAGATATGCCACCCCAGACCATCACTGCCCAACGCCAAACCCGTCATGTTGGATGGTGTCGTGGTTCGGTGAGAAACATGCACCCCAGTAGCCCGCTGGAGGTCATTTTGTGGGGCTCTGGCAGTGCCCCTCCCTCGCACAGAGGAGCCCCGTTCTCTTCACAGATGAAAGCAGGTTCACACTGAGCACATGTGACAGATGTGAAAGAGCCGTTATGCAGCCTGCAACATCATCCGGCATCACCGGTTTGGCAAAAATAAAAGGATTTTGGCCCTCCAGAACAGCCCTGATGCTTGATGTCGGAAATGAATGATGATCACCTGCATTACAGAGTTCCTTAAAACAGGCCCTTAAAAAGACATTAAACCGTGAGGTGGCTCAGACTCATAATAACCACCCTGTCATCTTCTTCCGCTGTCTAAACACGGGAAGCCGTGCCTGCTATGTATTGCCACCATCACACCGGGCTAGCTGTGACAGATTACGTTATATCTCCTCAATGGCATCTCATCTCATGGCACCGTACAACACGGACCAGATGCTCCAGGCCATTTTCACGCCGAAACCGAGTGTTTTCTAACAGCAGCAGGAGTCCGTGTGATGAACAGTGACTAGAGGATACGCAAGGAAAACGGGGAATTCAAATAGTAAATATCAAATAGTGAATAATAAACGCAGAACTGTAAAAGAGAAAACAAACCAAAACTACAAAAATCATACCGATAGATAATCAAGTAGTGCCCAGAGTGCATTATTATAGCATAACAGCCCCAGCAAAAAATTGCTAAGAGGAGAACAAGAAATATTAAACATACATATCTAGGCAAAGCAAAATGTCCAGGCAGCAAACTGAATGATGTATGTAACTCTATCAAAGAGACACAAAGTCAAGCGAAGGGTTCAGGCTCCAACAGAGACGCCTCGAAGTACAGAACATCAGCAGCAGAAATCTGGTTCTCCAGCTCCAGTCTCACTTATCGAAATTTACAGAAAGACACCCTGCTGGCCTGCCCAGATTACCGCTGTCCCAAAGGGCACCCTGTTCCCTGTTTAGTGTATAAAAGCGAGTGGTTCCATAAGGATCTGATGAAGCCTAGTCCACAATGCCAGGCTGCCATTTGAGACGCAGGCGCCGTCTGCAGTGAAATAAGACGACTTTCAGAAATCCGACAGCCTGGGAACTCAAACATGCTTAAACATGAGTCAGAGTCCTGGTGGGAGATGGGGAACATCAGACGACTAGTTAAAAGTCACATTTCCACTCCTCCTCTCTGCATCTCAATGTCTCTATGAATAGCAATCATCAGAGTCTCATTTAGGTGTCACGGTGCGCTACGGATGAGTCCCCAACCACACCTTATTAACCATTACCCAAAGCGCTCTGATCAAAAGTATGCACGTTATGGATCAAAAAGTAAAAATAAAATCAACTTTCGTTGACACATGCTTTGCTAACAGGTGTTAACTAAAAGTAAAATGCTTATGTACACGCCCTATTTCCAATTTATTGTCAATTACGCAAACGTAGAGTAAGTGAATAAAATAAAAGATATTAAGACAAGGTATATACAGTATACAAAATGACAGCTATACTAATTAATAAATTAAGCATGACACTAATAACAGTAACTAAGTTGTTAGAAGTAACTAATTACAGCCCCCAAGCCCCCAAGCCCCAGTCCCCAAGCCCCTGTCCCAAGCCCCCAAACCCCAGTCCCCAAGCCCCAGTTCCCAAGCCCCAGTCCCCAAGCCCCAGTCCCCAAGCCCCAGTCCCCAGTCCCCCAGTCCCCAGTCCCCCAGTCCCCAAGCC
>JACXGK010003756.1:0-32920 GCA_016801125.1 Novumbra hubbsi
CTGTGTAGGGTTAGCATGCATTCATAGTGGGACACTCACAGCTCTGTGTAGGGTTAGCATGCATTCATAGTGGGGACACTCACAGCTCGGTGTAGGGTTAGCATTCATTCATAGTGGGACACTCACAGCTCTGTGTAGGGTTAGCAGGCATTCATAGTGGGACACTCACAGCTCTGTGTAGGGTTAGCATGCATTCATAGTGGGACACTCACAGCTCTGTGTAGGGTTAGCAGGCATTCATAGTGGGGACACTCACAGCTCGATGTAGGGTTAGCATGCATTCATAGTGGGGACACTCACAGCTCTGTGTAGGGTTAGCAGGCATTCATAGTGGGGACACTCACAGCTCGATGTAGGGTTAGCATGCATTCATAGTGGGGACACTCACAGCTCTGTGTAGGGTTAGCATGCATTCATAGTGGGGACACTCACAGCTCTGTGTAGGGTTAGCATGCATTCATAGTGGGGACACTCACAGCTCGATGTAGGGCCGTGCGGCCTCGGCGGTCGGCAGTGTCTGCCCCAGCTCCCTTCTCCAGCAAGATGTGGACACAGTCAGTGTGACTGCCCAAAGCTGCCAGCATCAGAGACGTCCTACACACACAAAAACAATGGTGATATACACAAATACCCAGCGTGTAAAAGAGCCCTTTACTAGTTGTAACACCTAAACTGCCCAAAATTCATATTTGTAAAATGACTGTCACTTACTGTCCTTGTACGTCGATGATGTCGATGATGTCAGCCTTCTCCCCTCGGTTTACCAGCATGAGGAGGCAGTCTGTCTGGCCATTGGAAGCTGAAAGAGATCAAAGGGACAGTCAAAGTTGAGTCAAGCTCACTCACTCACTCAGCAGCGTTTCAGTTAGTTGGCAATAGCAGTCTTTGGTGATAACAGTTCATAAAGCATTTTGTTTTGTTTGTTTACAACTGTAGCTAAGACAAAAGGTTTGGGGCTACCAAACATTAACCTAGATTTTATGTTTAGCACCAGTCTTAATCCGTCACGGCCTAGCGAGTATGACAGTGCTGTTGGACAAACAGACTAAAAGCAGACAAGGTGAATGTCCTCCATGTACAGCCATGGCCAAAAATAATGAGAATGACACAAAGTTTGCTGCTGCAGTGTTTTTAGGTCTTTTTGTCAGATGTTACTATGGTATACTGAAGTATAATTACAAGCAAATATCAAAGGCTATAATTGACAATCACAATAAGTACATGCAAAGAGACAATTTTGCAGTATTGACCCTTCTTCTTCAAGACCTCTGTAATAATGGTCAGGGGAGTTTTGTTCCACAAGCCACTTAGTTATCACCTTTGCCTTATAGCAAAGTGCTCCATCATGCTGGAAAAGGCATTGTCAATCACCAAACTGTTCTTGGATGGTTGGGATAAATTGCTCTCGGAGGATGTTTTGGTACCATTCTTTATTCATGGCTGTGTTCTTAGGCAAAATTTGGAGTGAGCCCACTTTCTTAGCTGAGAAGCAACCCCACACATGATTAGTCTCAGGATGCTTTACTGTTGACACAGGACTGGTGGTAGCGCTCACCTTTTCTCCTGAGAAGAATTTTTCCGAATGCCACAAACAATCATCAAAGAAAATGACTTTACCCCAGTCCTCAGAATTGTTAGGTGACGATCCTGGCGCATGCTGGACTTTCTTGGGGGCCCTGAAGCCTTCATTACAACAACTGAATCTCTCTCCTTGAAGTTCTTGATTATCCGAAAATGTTTTGATTTTGGTGCAATCTTACTAGCAGCAATATCCTTGCCTGTGAAGTGCTTTTTCTGCAAAGCAATAATTACTGGATATGTTTCCTTGCGGGTAACCGTGGTTATCAGAAGAAGAACAATGATTTCAAGCCCCACCCATCCTTTGTATACTTCCAGTCTGTTATTCTAACTCAATCAGCATGACAGAGTGATCTCCAGCCTTGTGCTCGTCAACACTCTCACCTGTGTTAACGAGAGGATCACTGACATGATGTCAGCTGGTCCTTTTGTGGCAGGGCTGAAATGCAGTGGAAATGTTTTTCTTTTGGATTAAGTTCATTTTCATGACAAAGAGGGACTTTGCAAATTGCCATCATAAACACTGAAGCAGCAGACTCATTCTCAAAACATTTGGCCACGACTGTACACGTTTTACCATTGCACTGGACAAGGATGAAACCGTTGGCTTGGTCCTCGAGCTATGTAGCCTACGCTCTGGTTCAGTGAGGCAGAAGTGGTGGTGCCACAAGGAGGGGCGGGTGTGATGACCGGTTTCAGTGGCCCACGTGGGGCTGCATACCCCAGTATGGTATAGGAATGGTATCCCACACACCTGCGATGTGGAGCGGGCTCCACTTGTGTCTGCGCTCCTTGATGTGGCAGGAGGCCCCGTGGGAGAGCAGCACCTCCACGCACTGAGAATGCCCTCTCTGGGCCGCCAGGTAGAGAGCCGTGCGCCCCGCTGCGTCCCGAATGTCCAGACTCACCAGTGTCTCGGACAGTACCGCCAACGCCCCGGTGTGACCGTTATACGCCTGGATTCAAGGGGAACAAGCAACCCACCACAGTAAAAGAGCAGGAGTCACTCAGTGTGTTGATGAACTGGATCACTGTGTTGGATAGCACTTTCACACCAAATGTGAACTAACCCTGCAGGAGGAAGTAATCAAACAGGTGTAATATAATCCTTTAAAGTTCGATATGTCAGTAGGAGTACAGGGACATAAAAAATGTTGGTCCAGAGGAAAGGAGTCTTATACTCACGGCTAAGTGCAAAGGGCTAACTGGAACACTGCTCTCCACATCCCCCAAACAGTTGAACGACATCTCGAGGAGCTGGGGGAGGAAATGGGAACAAGAGGGGCGTCGGAAATTAGATATTTGCTTAGACTTTCTGTCCAATGTGACCAGCTGATGACGGACGACGTGTGACCAGCTGATGGCGGACGACGTGTGACCAGCTGATGACGGAAGACGTGTGACCAGCTGATGGCGGACAACGTGTGACCAGCTGATGACAGAAGACGTGTGACCAGCTGATGAAGTACAACGTGTGACCAGCTGATGACGGAAGACGTGTGACCAGCTGATGACGGACAACGTGTGACCAGCTGATGACGGACGACGTGTGACCAGCTGATGACAGATGACGTGTGACCAGCTGATGGCGGACGACGTGTGACCAGCTGATGGTGGACGATGTGTGACCAGCTGATGGTGGACGACGTGTGACCAACTGATGGCTGACAACTAGTGACCAGCTGATGACATGTGACCAACTAATGACCAGCTGATAACGTGTGACCAGCTGATGAGGGATGACGTGTGACCAGCTGATGACGGATGATCACATTGGATATTCCACATTTCAATACTGCAATTTCGATCATAAGTTGTCCAACAAGGTCTTAGGAATGGCTAACTCGGGAGATCCATTCAATCGCCACCAAATAAGGTATAGAAGATTAGTACATTTGGATACCTTGAACTTAGATGAAATTATGTTTCTAGGAACATGTGGATGTTAAAAGATGATTTAATTAAAGAATGTGTTTGTTTGGTAATAATGGCTGACGCGCAAAAGATAATAAAAACAAACAATAGATATTGGACCGTCTAGCTTTAGTGTTGCTGATTTTCAAGTAGATTTTGTGACATCCTGCCATGGCCAGCCTGCTGCGCCAGGGAGATCCAGCGCCCTCTGTCCTTCACTTGGAGAACAGCAACATGGTCACAACAGTCATCTTCCTCACAGTGGTTCCTGCTCACGGTACCTTTTTACCTTGTCTGTTGTCTGTCTTTGGATTTAGCTGCCATCTACAACATTTCTTCTAGCGTCATGTTGGGTCACGTAAAGTTCCCCCAGTTACTTTCATCTGTATCCCGACTCCTCCTTCAGACGTTACATACATTCAAACAGCTAGATTTGAGAAATTCCTCTCATTTGGTTTTAGTCGTTTACACGGATACAAGCAGTCCCTCATGATTCAGCCGTGCCCCCCAATGAACTCACCAGCTCCAGGTTCTGCTTGTTTCCATGGGCTGCCGCATAGTGGACTGCGCTGTAACCCTTGATGTTCCTCAGAGCCGGGTCGGCCCCGTTGTCAAGCAGATACTCCAAACAACTACACATACAGAGGGATAAGTCACCGTTACATAAAAAACATAAGCCATGACACAGTTCCAATGAGAAACCATCATGTTGAGACTCAGTTTGTTGTTGGGTTTTTCATGTTTAAGACTATCGAGACTCCATCGTGGTTAAGGGACTTACAAAAAGGCCTCCTTTGACCTCTCCTCACTCTGGTGCCCGACTGAGTAATGTCTGTCGACACTAAAACGGAAAAACAAATGGTCAGGGATGTTCTGGAGGTCTGGTTCTGCTTGTTCTGCATGTGTGTGTGTGTGTGTGTGTGTGTTATGGGCATGTCTCACCGGCGGAAGGTCTGAGAGGCGGCAGCATAGTGCAGGGGGCTGCAGCCCTTCTGGTCCAGCTCGTTCACCGTGGCACCGGCACTGACCAGGGCCAGAGTGCACCGGTAGCTCCCGTTCGCCGCGGCGTAGTGCAACGGAGCTCTGCCAAGGAGGAGGCGGGAAAGGGGAGGCGAGGTGAGTCCCACTCAAAGCCCCCCCCCCCCCAGAAGGCACGGCGCTGACGGAAAACACGTTTTTAAGGATTTTCGAGAATTTGACCACTCACCTTCCCAACTTGTCCCTTTTTCTCCAGTCAGCGCCGCTGCTTAACAGCAGGTTAAGACACTCAACGTTCCTGCATCAAACAGACACACGGGAACGGCATGAGGACATTAAAACCACGACCCCCCAAAAACTCCCCCCGTTCATTCAAGCCGCGTGTCCTCACCCTCCCGAGGCAGCGGCATGCAGGCAGGTCCTCCCCAGACCGTCGGGGGTGTTTATGTCGAACCCAGCCGACAGCACGTGCTCGTTGCTCAGAGATGATACGATGCTGTACAGCTGACCTGCGGGAAGCAACGACACCACAACGTCATATGGAGGGACCGCATGGTCCGTGTGAAATGGCGCCACCTATTGGAATCGCCGGGTAGTTAGAGATCTGAAACATGCCCGCTCACATCTGGCACAGGGCTACTTTGGCCCGTTTCGAGTTTCAGTCATTCAAACAAACTTCTCAGACACCTTCCCCGTATTTTGTTGTGTTATAGACAGAATGTATAGGCTCAGTAATGTTTGATTGGCAAAAAAATCTAATTAACAACAAGCAGTGAATTTAGATAAAATACCCCATAATGACAAAATAAGTAGAAATCTTTTAATTAGTATTCACACTTGTTGCAATGACACTCCAAAAATGAGCTCAGATTGATCCTTTGTAGATCTGGGGAAGATTTGCTAAAACATTGTTTCCAGGAAAAAGGTTCCCAAAAGCACAGTGGGCAGGTAAGGACCAGGCCAAACCAGGCTAGAAGGACCTTGGTCAGGGGAAAGACCAAAACCAAAATGTCCACTCTAACAGAGCTTCCGTGTTTTTCTGCAGAGATGGGAAAACCTGCCAGAAGAAAAAACATCTCTGCAGCAATCCATCCAACAGACCCGAAGATCACAGTTCACAAACACTCCCTATCCAATGTGACAGAGCGTGAATAGGGGAGGAATAGGAGAAACAGTCCAAAGCTTATGAAAAATAAATGGTTTCTCATAAAAGGTTTTCACTTTGTCGTTATTGTGTGTAGATTACCAGCAGGAGAAATTTTTGAATTTACATTGAAGGGTCTAAATTATATTCAAAGATGGTGTACTTCTATGAATATGGTATTAAAATTGGCAAACTTTATAATACAAATATTTTTCCCTCCACTGTACATTCTAGGTTGTAAGAAAACGACAATCTCCAGGATTTGTACTACTAGTACCGCCCAGGTTTTGAAAAAAAGAACCATTCATACACCTTTTGGGACAGTAATCTATCTAATGAATTCATGACAGCAGTTAAAACTGTTCAGATCTGGTCCCAGGTCTGTTTGTGATAATCAATATGGTATCAGACAGACTGCCACTGTTAAATTCCACATCAGAAAGTTTTGTCTGCATATTTCAGTGGATTTTGAAAGCTGACAATGTGGATTTTCCCTTTAAAACGTTGTACAACCCATAGCGGCAGTTGATGGTCTACGTGTAGTTTACCATAGCGACGGCTGTGTTTCTTTGACGATAATAGTTGTGTAAATATCTGTAACTGTATTCCCGTGGATGATGTCGTTAAAAAGAAAACGCCACGCTTTGCTGATGACATCGTCACTTGATCGCAATGTCCTGAATCTCCCGAAATATGTGCTACATACTTTCACTCATAATCTATACAAAATTCAATGTGTTGAGATTCATGTGCCTGATTACGTTGTTATAATTCCATTAGAAATATATATTTTGGATCTAAACATGTCTTTAATTAAGCGTTTGTTTTCTGAAGTTGTCAGTTTTTCTAAGGATTTTATTAACCCCATTAACAGGAGGTATCTTACCTGAGGAGAGTAACTTGCGACAACAGTCTGAAAACCCGTAGAGCACAGCCAAATGCAAAGGAAACATCCCATGAATCCCTTGCCTGGAGAGAAAGAGACCAAGAGAATGACGGAAACAGAGAATGAGACTGGTGGAAAGAAGATGAGGCAGAAAAAACATCAGAAACGAGATAATCCTGACTGCAGGATTATCTCAAATGTGTAACACACAAACAAACATAACTAGATGAAATGCGAATTACCCTGCTGCTAATTATATTAAGACGACCTCTCGCATGAGCAATGAGAACTGATCCAATGTCTTTCTCTTAGCAGAGACAAGCCAACGATTTTCATCCTACACTTGCCTTTGGCTTCTGTTTCTTCTCCCACATGAACGCGTGTGTGTGTGTGTGTGTGTGTGTGTGCGTGTGTGCGTCTCACCTAGCAGTGTCAGCCCCGTTAGTCATCAGGGTACTGATCAGCAGCTCGTGGCCATGCTTAGCAGCAACATGAAGAGGAGTATTGCCATATTTATCTACACAGTCGATCTCCCCACCTGTACACAAAGGATGGAGAGGCTATGTGGTTAGGGGCAGAGATGTGCACAATTCTGTCAGATGTTTAGGGCCATGTATGCATACCATGATCACCATCCATCATTCTGATATAAACTCCCAAATCCAAAAGATTGTATTGACCTCAAAGCTAAAAGTTTAATTGAGTGTCTCAATACAAAAGGTAATTGTTGGCATTAACTCCCGGCATGGTCAAATTGGAGTAAATCAGGCTTGTTTCTAATCCAGTGATTCCTTTTTAAGATACCCAGTAACAGGACCTTGCCCCCTGAATCCAGGACTAAGGCTCCTCCCCGGGCCTCTCAACACACTGCAACAACGTCTCACCTTCACCTGCCGGCACATTGGCTCTTTCACCGGAGCCGATCAGGGAGATATAAAATCCAGGGCTACCAAACCTGTTTTTGTTCCAGGACATTTCAAGCTTATGTTTTGAATTATAAATTGCACAAGTAATTTGTATATGAAATATGACTGTAATAAATATAGAGCAGTAATATAAATGATAAGGTGTGAGTGTGTGAATACCGTTTTGGATAAGGATCTGGGAGCGAGTGAAGCGCCCGTGAATAGCGGCCATGTGCAAAGGACTCTTCCCTTCTTTACTCTGTCAGAAAAAGAGAGAAAAAACTAAAATCATCGATGTGCCCTAAACATAGATGAAGCATAAATGCATGTTATCAAAGGCTATAATCCCATAACGGTACAGACTGTGGTGCGACACTTCCCACACCTTTTTAACACGGGTCCCTGCTCTCAGCCTGATGTACAGGCCTGTACAGGCTTTACGTTAACCCCAGCTGCATGGTCAATAGGTCTGTGCATAGACGTGAGATATACTGACCCAACTAGCCCAAATCAACACGGTGCAGTGCTACTTGGGCCGGGCTAACCAATCCAATGCTCCTCTAACCAACCTGCATGTTGACATCGGCGCCGTTGTTGACTAGCAGCTCGAGGCAGAGCGCCCCGTTGGTGGAGACGGCGGCCAGGTGCAGGGGCGTGCAGCCGCGGAGGTTGGGCTGGTTGACGTTGGCGCCGCGGTTCACCAGCTCGTTGGCCACGGCTTCCTGGCCCGTGTAGCACGCCATGTGAAGCGCGGTGTTACCGAAGGCGTTGGGCTCATCGATCTGGCACGGGGCAGAGAACAGGCGTCGTTACAGAACGCGCGGGACGGAGGCGGCGGCAGGGGAGGTACCGACCGTACGAGGCCTTGACGGACGACGTGACCTCATGACCATGACCTTGAGGAGCCCCGCGTCCTGAGAACTCACCTCTGACCCGAGCCGCAGCAGATATTTAACCACGTCTAGCTGGCCACTGGCAGCTGCAGCATGAAGCGGGGTATAACCACGTTTGTCCCGGCACATGGCGTCCGCACTCCGGGACACCAGTAGCTTTACCATCTCCAGGTGACCTGAAAGATGAGACAGCCATACATACACATATACATACAGTTTATTCATTAAAACGGGGGGTTTATAAAACAGGGAACCACCTGTGCTTTCGTAAGCAACTCAATATTTTGCAGTTCCACCCTGAATTATTTTATTGCTAAAATACATAATTGTGCACGCCTACATATATTTAAACTTCCCTTGGAATACTAACTAAGCTAAGGTTGTCATTCGAGTGAGCATGTCCCTACATGCAATGATCTGAATGACCTTCTGGTTGGATGTGCAATGTGGGGAAAAAGGCAGGATGGCTTGGCACTGATACCTATGAGGAGGACATGCCATGCTCTTCAACTCTCCCGAGCCAGATGGAAGTAGCTGTGACCAAACAGGGTTGCAGATACAATGGGATACAATGAAATGGACACGGGTACAAACAGATGAGAATGTTGAGGGAAGACATGCACTAAAAATAAATTAATTTCTATTTCGCTCCTAGGAAATGTACTCTAGCTTTTGAACCGTTTGAGCTATCAGCTATACTAACCCCTTTTATAAAAAAAAAACATGTGACCATTTCCCTAAATGACACTCACAAGCTGTGTTGGAGGTGAAGCAAGATATTAATAAACCATTTCTACATACTATTACTGGATGATCTTCCCTGACCTTTTTATAGCCCCAAAGTGTCCAAAAATAGAGAATGAAATGGCTTGATGGCCCATGCAATGACTGTGTTAAAATACCATCGACGAGGTACGGAATAACAGAACTATAATAACTGGCTGACTGTTTGGGCTATCCTGGCTGAGAGCAGGCATTTCTTCTGTGTTTCTTTCTTTCACATACTTTGTCAGGGATGTTATGAATTTCACTTCTTGCCTTTAAATTAGAAAGCAGTTATAAAAGAAACCAACAGTTTATTAGGCTTCGTAAATAATCTAGAACTGCATGAAAATCCAGGAAATGAGCTTGGTCCTGGAGCGTTCCTGGAATATGTCACCTTCCAGAATGTACCGCGCCAGCTTATCTACACTCCAATTCATTGATGTTTCAGTAAAGCATTTACTTATTATTACTACAACTCTCCGAGGTAACAAACATATAGATGTATTCCACATATAAATCATGCCTCAGATGGTTTCAAAACCACAGACAGACCCTAGAACCTTAAAGGGCCACTCCGATAACATTACTACTGTCTGATTACAGCTGTCAAACATGAATACACTTGATATAAGAATAAGTGCTTCATCCAGCATGACATCTGGCATCACACTACTAACCTTGACATTCTCATTGTAAATTACATTGGGATGCAATCTGTGCTCATTTATATGAGAAACAGCCCCTACCTCCCAGACAGTGCCTTAGTGTTTTAATGACATGGAATGAGTCTGTTCTTAGGTCCCACCCACCAAGATATGCGGCCCAGTGGATTGGCTGCCTCTCCTTCTTATCGCTGGCACTCAAGTTGGCCCCTTTGTTGAGAAGCAAGTTCACCATCTGGAAACAGACAGGAGACAGTGAGTTAGAACCTGGACAGCGGCACCCAGATGCTGTCTAAAATGGCACCTGTGATCTATCAATTAGTGTTGGGCACCCTCCAAACCTCCATTGATGACAGCATTCTTTTTGTCCAATAACACACAGAGGGGCATACTATAACAGAAGCCATGAAGTGTAAAACAAGTGTTTTTCTTGTCTAGTTTTTTAGTAGGGCTTTGTATTATTTTACAAATAAAACTAACCAGTTACTTACATTGGCCTAACAATTTTTAAATGACTGACAAGGTAACAAAAATATATTTCATTATATCTTTGAACAATATCAATTTAGCAAATGCTCCAAAACATTTTTAGCTACTCCATCGTTCATCTGTGTGAAGGAATTTTAAGACAAGTTGTTTAATTGAAGAATCAGTTATCAGTTTTGATTATCAGAAAAGCATTTCGGCGTGCCAATCCCGTCAGTGTCTCTCTCCCGTAGGAAGAGGGCCATGGAAAGCACACATCGGGAAGACCAAGAATGTTCCGGAAAGGGGACAGAGCAAAATGAGAACACGATCAACAACGTTCTAGAGGATGCTGGGAGGGCCTACCCCACTTCTCCACAACTGCCTTTCCTGTGTTGAATGATACCCCCCAACTAAACTACATAGCGGACCCTATGATGACCCAAGTCAGAACAATGCCGTAGGAAATAGGGGGGGGGCTATTAGGTTCACTCCTAACCCTCCACCCGGGGCACCACAGCGGGTTCTGACCTCCACGTGGCCACTGTGTGCTGCGTGGTGCAGTGCGGTTCTGCCGGAGCGGTCCGCTACGTTCAGGCTGCTCAGCTTGGGGATGAGGGCCTCGGCGCATCTGGTGGCCCGGTTGGCGGCTGCCACGTGCAACGGCGTGTGCCAGAACTTGTCCCGCGCGTTTACCTCCGCATCCTGCCTGAGCAGCAGCCCAACAGCCTTCTGGGAAAATGAACAGGGATAGATGGACGAAACAAGGAATGTGACCGTGATGTTCACCATTAGCATGGTAGCATCATCTCTGAACAATTGTTAAGTCAAGGAGTTGCGACATGTTTTGGTTAAAACAACTCCATTAAGTCCAGTGGATTTCCCACCCTCTGTATGCACAATGCAGTTCTCCCTTCTATCATGACTACAGCTGATTCTCAGAACCTTACACACTAATGAAGTGCACTGTCAATTACATTCTTCATTCTATTGTTTTATAAATTGTTGGGAGTGAATATATTTTCTGACATAATATTTCAGTTAATTAGCAACCTAAAGCAAAGTGTGTTAATATTGTTTATAACTATGATAATTCCTGCTATCTTGTGTGTTGGAGTTTGATAGAGCACGCACATCGATTTTCCTTAATTAGAGCCGTGTACTTTGCTAATACCGTGGCAAGTCATAAGTCAAGGCTGTCACAAACATGCAAAAACACAAAAAAAACCGCACAAAGTTCCCTTAGAACAAGCAACTCCAGACACGAGTCTGACACCCGAACCCAATAAGTCTTGGACCGGAGGAGGTATTTGCAATGGTCACAGATGACTCTGTGTACATGAATGCTGCTTGGTCCTCATGACATCGTGGCAATGAACACAATGATACGCTTTGACGACACCACAGTTTGTTAGGCAGTGGCCATCTTACTTGGTTCCGCGAGGCAGCTGCCCGATGCAGGGGAGTCAGCCAGCCTTGGTCCTTAGCGTTAATACTAGCACCTGGGGAGCAGGGAGAGGGCAAACTCAGTCAACCATTTTGTCGCTTAAAAGAAGAAGCAAGTGTTCAAAATTAGAGCATTTTCAGCCAATCCTACTAGGGCCTCGGATGTTAGACGATCAGTGACATTTGCTCACTTTGGTTTCATTAGCAATATCAGTGTTTAGAATGTGGCTTCTGAAGGGAAAAGCTTACATTCTCGTTGCATATTCCGACAAATATGATTCAATGTATTTCTATGCAGGGTTGAAAATGGAGGTACTTTAAAAGTTATAAGAATGTATAAGATTGGTTGAGTCAATGAGGTGGGAGGAGCTTACATCCCAACCTATAGTCACCGAATGAAAGTACAAACAGTAATGGTAAGGGTAAAGAAAAGGTTTAGGGTAGTTTAGGCTTTTGAGTAGGAAAAAGCAATAACCCAGGTCAAATGTCCTTTTACTGCATGTCTTTTTAGTGCTTGTTTGAAACGTAAGCTCTTCTCTCAACTTGGAGTTATCAATCACATTATTTATTGCTTGTGGGCAGATCTTCATAACATTCAAAACAAAAACAAAATAACACCAACCAGCATTTGTGCCAAAATAATTAAATTGCAGATCTAACAGAAAAAGCTAAGAATGTGTTTAGATAGGACCATTTTCTCTTGAAGTATAAAGTCTTTAACCTAAATACATAACCAAAGTTTTGATATATTGCCACATATTCTGTCAACTTAATAACATTGACAATATTATGTTACAGTATGTCAGAGACAGGAAGGAGTGAATAATGCAAATCACTCTGAAAAGTGTCTCTCGTGCTGAAGAAATGTACCTGAATTAATGAGGAGGTCCATAATGTGAACATCGCCCAAACACGCAGCAGCATGTAAAGGGGTACGGCGTTCTTGGTCCTGAGCAGAGACAACAGACAAGCAGAGACTCAACAACAGACCTTCAACAACCTGCCCACACGACCCCATCCTCTCTTCCCAAATCCAGAGCAGTTCTGAAGACCGAATTCTGTCAGATTATGCTTTCAATACACAAATGCCCAGTGTCTAGCCTGCACACTCTAGAAACCCTTGTTGCTCTGAGGAACATAACAAAACAAGACCTCTTACACATCACTGTGCTTTACATCAGCTAGCATGATTTACATCCTAAACTGTTAAAGAGGACACTTTTAAATATTTATCTATAAAATTATTCAATAAATAATTAAAAATAAAACTTCAATACCCTACATCCACGTTTCCATCTAAGATCTTAAAACTGTATTTTATATACACTGCTCCAAAAAATTAAGGGAACACATAATCATCACAGCACCAAGTCCAATAATACATAATCATCAAAGCACTAAGTCAATTAATACATAATCATCACAACACCAAGTCAATTAATACATAATCATCACAGCACTAAGTCAATTAATACATAATCATCACAGCACTAAGTCAATTAATACATAATCATCACAACACCAAGTCCAATTAATACATAATCATCACAGCACCAAGTCAGTTACAACTGCAGAGATGTCAATCTGTCCAGATAGGAAGCAAAAGTGATGGTGAATCAACGAAACCTGAAAGAGTCTGGAAAGGCAGCAGTGAACATTAGCAGCATGACAAGTTGGGCAGTAGGTCAGTGACGGTCTGGCATGATCCTGACGCTAAGACAGCATCCATCTTTATCCAACTTCTGTAACATTGGAACGCCTACCTCTTTAAAGTCTTATTAATAAGCAGACCTATCAATCTTGAAGAGCATTCATAGCACTTTTGACCCCAACATGAAGCAGGCGCGAGATCTCCTCAAACAACCCCCACTAAATGATGTTAGCAGAAAGTAGTTGAAGTACCAATGATATAATTCAGACCGTTAAAAGTACAGATATTCTCTATATAAAGGGATGTCATCACACATGCAAAGTATCAACTGGGAATGAAAGTCACTATAACCTAGCTCAGCAGGTACAAAGAATAGAATAGGTATTTCGTCAGTGGTAGGATGCATGGAGTTCATGGATGAATAGCTAAAAACATATTAAAAAGAGATGGCAAAGATGCTAGGTAGGCTACTGTGAACATAGGCTACTGTACAAACATAGAGCAACTAACCTACTGGTTACCAAACTGTTTCCACTCAGGCTCCACTTTCATCACGTGAGAACAGACAGGCTGTTTCTGGCTGGGTGGAGCAACTGCTTCCTTGAATCAAATGCCAGTGACAGAAACAACATAATCCAGCTTTATGTAAATTGTATCACAATCATCTAATAAATTCTGTAGAAATTGTATCTTAGAACAAAAACAGGTTTCCCTCAAAGTGTCCCCACCATATCCCTATTTGAATAGTGATGTACTCACTACAAATGTGGCATGTTTATTATTTTCATACATTTTGAAGAATGTCCCTTTAAAAAGTCACCAGAATTTGACTTCTCAGTCCTTCTACAAACCAATTATCCAGAGGAGGTCCCCAGACCTCCTTCCCCAGAAGGAAGGCGTTTAGGGAATGAGGGCTAAGGTCCAGTCCTCACCCTTACAGTCCTAGTAAGGAAATAGCTATCTTAGGGAATCTCAAATGCATACTCCTTACAAACTCTGTTCTTGTCTACATTTGAAAATCCATTGGAGGACTCTTCCTTCTCCTATATTCTCTACACACAAAGTAAAGGACACTGTATTAGAAATTTCGGTTTTTGCATTGTCAAACTACCAGAAATTAATACTGACCGAGCTATAATGCCTGACCTGAAAAGAAATCAGACTCCATTTTAACAAAATGAGATAAGGTGAGAAGCAATCAAACACATGGGGTCGTACGCATACTTTGATACAAATTCTATAGCAATATATAGTAGAAATGAGGAAAGGCGTTCGGACAAAAGAAAACACTGCAGTACAGAAAGAAATGCGTCAGTCTTAAACCCGACACAGCTCTGTGTGCCACAGCCAATCAGAGCTAAAGAGGGGCAAATCATTCATTTAAAAAAAAAAAGAAAAAAACATTTTTACAGGCCGTAGCGAAATCCCATATTTAGAAAATAAAAAGCATCTGTTAAAGCCATGTATCCCATGAATGTTTTTTAAAATTGTAAATAGCACAGGAGTCCTTTTACATTTCTGAACATACTAAACTAGTCTTGACCAAAGAACAGGTAGGCTAATTCTCCCTCAGCTGCACATGTCACCAACAGAAGCTCAACTAGCCAGAGCAAAATTGCTGTAGCTAAAATCAGACCAGTGAACAGTACTTTGTAGATAGCTAAATAAATAGCTAGCTAGATCCAAATGTTGTGCATTAACTCCAAATGCCACTGCATATAGTCAGCAACTGTTATACAAATCTATTAACTTGATAACCAAGCAATATATTAGTGTGTTACATAAATTATTCATAAAACAGCCTTGATCTATTGTCACAATAGCTACTACAGTAGCCCTAAATTAATTAACAAGCTAAGACATTTACAAAAATCAAAAACAAAAAAATAACTATACTAACTTGGCAGTCCCATCTAAACACCATCTACTCCCCATCATTTTGTTCAGGCAATTATGGGACCACACATTGTGAGCCAATCGGTGGCGAGCAGAAGTCAAGTATCAATAAGTTGACTGGACCACATTTTAAGGCAGTACAGACCATGTTGTTAAGGGAAGCACAGCTCTGTCCGTCATTAAAAGTAAGGCTTTTACCTGATGCAATGCCTTTAAGCACTTATGTGAATGCCCCATTACTCTAAACCATTGAATTTCCAGTTAAATTGTATTTTATCATATGAAGGTTGTTTGGTATCATGTTTCGTATTAGCTAATTATTTGAAACCCTTTCAGTTCTACTGAGGTTGTGATATTTGACAAATTGTCACTGATTTTGCACCAAGTAGAAATGGGGTGCTGTCTCCATATTCATTTAGCAGTGTTGAGCACTATTTTAAAATAGATGCGGCCGAATATATTCACACTTTTCTTAAACAATAATACATTTTTAAAAATATGTTAGCCTCTGACTTTTGGAAGCCCTGTCATTGATTTATTTTCAACATGACAATACCAATTGTTGATTGTTGACAAATTAACGATAACTTAGCTTACCATACCCATCTACCAGCAATTGGTAATACTTTTTAGCAGCAAACAGCTCTTTGTTTGAGGGCTGGCCTCTCAACTGCCATTTTCAGCTCTTGCCATATATTTTAGGAATGATTTGGACCTTGACATTTTAATGGCTACTGCAGAAATCCGGGGTTTCTTCTTGGACTAATATGTGGTGTTTTCTCAAAATCTTATGGGCAGCGTTCCAGAAGATATCCAAAATAAATACACAGTAGACTACTTTTTTTTTATTAGGCTATTATCATAGACTGCTTTTTGGCAAATGTTTCATAAGTACGTAAGCTGGTGTATTACTTGGCTGCCTCATGTTCGACATCACATCTTTCTTGAATTATTGCTTGCACTTTCTATTCCTTCTAGCACTGCCTCTGCAGATACATCACTGAGTGAAGAGTATTCACTATTGTTTGTTTGCATTAGGTGCTTCAAAAATGTCAAGAGTTTCTTAACCGAATAAAAATGGTAGGTAAGTAAGCAACAATAGACAGAAATGTGCATATTTGAACCCATGCTAATCGAAAGCCTACACCCTGCCATCTGAGACACTTCTACACTGTATACATTCCTTTCCCCCATTTACACAACAGTATTCACAGTAGGTGCCCTCACCTGACCCTATCTCAGTTCCAGTGAAACTGAAAGGGTGTGGTGTCTCTCTTTAACTCAGCTGCCAGATGGTCAGATTACCGCAGGGTTGTAGAAGTAAGGGACCTGACCTGAACAACCGTAAACTTGGATGGAAGAAGATTTGTTAAATCCCTCACTACTAAGCCTCCCCATCTATCAATCAGTCAACCATAAGCTTCTTCCCCCTGTCCAGAAACACATGGGGCACATTCACTACCAGCCACACAAAGACAAAGGGTGTTCTTGAAGAGAATGATTTGCCATGTTGTTGGAAGCTTTGACCAAGAATATGAAGTGTGAAATACTGTGAGGATTACATTACAGCTTCAGATAGCATGACTGATTTAGTGGGGTTAACCGACTTAGTTGTGACTGTGTGGCGTGAACTAGATCTGATTCACTGTTGACAGGAAGTTCACTTTTCTCGTGCACAGGATGTCAAAGTGAGATGAGGACTCAAGACTTAACCCCTTGTTGATTAACTCACTAGACCGTTAACAAAGCGTCAAGTATTGGTGCGGTACGAGGTGTGGAGGAAGTGCATTCCTACTGGGCCATGTTCATGTGGGTCGATTGCTTACCAGTGCATTGACTTCTTCATTCTTGTGCAACAAAAGCTTAACTTCTTCAGCATTTCGGCCAAATATAGCCTGGACCAGCGGAGTCTGAAAGAAAATATAGATGGGTTTGTTGTTGAGAGACACATGAGTAACTAAATGTCAAAACAGACAGGGTTTACAGATGGTTGACAATAAGTAAACTATATCATCATAACAGATAGTAGTTGGCTAACAAGTAACTTTGGCCATAATAGAATACACAACATTGTCAAAACACAATAGAAGCCATGGTATCAATGAAAACATTCAGTAAGGTAAACGAGATATACAGTAAGGTAAACGAGACATACAGTAAGGTAAACGAGATATACAGTAAGGTAAACGAGACATACAGTAAGGTAAACGAGATATACAGTAAGGTAAACGAGACATACAGTAAGGTAAACGAGATATACAGTAAGGTAAACGAGATATACAGTAAGGTAAACGAGATATACAGTAAGGTAAACGAGATATACAGTAAGGTAAACGAGACACCTACGATTCCCTACACGACAGGTTCTTGTTACTGTTGCTAGTAACCAGACCATTCAGTCATAACACCATCTTTTGACAAATAAAAACATTAAAGGACCAACTTCAACATTGTCCTATAGAACCTTATTTTTTTTTATTTATTTCCCCTGCCGCTTTCATTTAGTTTGTCAAATATGTTTGAGGCCAAACTGTTCAATTGGAGGAATTTACAACCCTGTTTCCAAAAAAGTTGGGACGCTGAGTAAAATGAAAATAAAATAAAAAATAAAAGCCTGTGCTCGCCGTTGCAAACCCTTCAACAGAAAATAGTACAAAGACAACATATCAAAAAGATGCCAGCAACACGTTTCCAAAAAGCTGAGTCAGGGGGAACAAAAGACAAGTTGTGTAACGCTAAAAACAAAACCGTGGTGGAACATCTCACAAATAATTTGGTTAATTGACAACATGTCAGTAACATGGGTATAAAAGGAGCATCCTGAACAGGATGAGTCTTCCAGAAGTGAGGATAAGAAAGGGTTCAACACTTTGTAAAAGACTGCGCAGGCAAATAGCGCAACAACTTAAAGAATAATGTTTCTCAAATTGCAGAGATTTTGGGGATCTCATCATCTACAGTACATTAGAAAATGTTATAAAAGATTCAGAGAATCCAGGGAAAACACCAATATTGGATGACTGTGATTTTTGGACCCTCAGGCGACACTGAATTAAAAACATACACGTTTCAACAGTGGAAATCACTTCATAGGCTCAGAACTTCTGAAAACCACTGTCTGTAAACACACGGTTGCTGCATACACAAATGCAAGTTGAAACACTACCATGCAAAGACAAAACCACATGAATAAAATATATGACTGCCGTCGCCTTTTCAGGGCCAGATCTTGTTTAAGATAGACTGAGGAATTGTTATACTGGACTGTGCCGGTGGAAAAATCTTTACTGTACGTTGTGTAATTCGTTGACAACAAAATGGCATAACAACGGTTAATGTAAAACAAAATCATCAACCCATTGAGGGCTGGACTTAAACAAAAAAAACCTAATTCAACAATTGAAATCCCAGGCTGTTCCAAATTGCGTGAATATAATTTGAGCAACTAAGTGTGAGCGTTAGATGTATCGATACAAAACGTCCCCACAGGTTCTCAATTGGATTCAGGTCTGGGGAACTTGAGGGCCAGTCAATGGCATCAATGCCTCCGTCATCCAGGAACTGCCTGGCCACAAGTGGCCGGGCACCGTCCTTCACCAGGAGGAACCCAGGGCCCAAGGCTCTGTGAAGAGAATGAGGTGCCAAAGGAGGATCTGTGAATTTGGGTGTTCTCTGGTCCAATCGAGCTGCACTGTGCTGTGAGCACAGTTCCCACTCAAGGATGTTGGGCCCTCATGCCACCCTTATTGAGTCTGTTTCTGACTTTGGTCGTAAACATGCCCACCATTGGCCTGCTGGAGGTCATTTTGTTGGGCTCAGGCAGGGCCAGTTTCTTATAGCACAAAGGAGCAGATACCGGTCCTGCTGCTGGGTTGAGGCCTTTCTATGGACCTGTCTAGATCTCCTTGTGTAACGGCCCGTCTCCTGGTATCTCCTCTGTGCTTTTGAGACAGTACTGGGAGACACAACAAATCGTAATTGATGACACGTATGGATGTACCATCCTGAAGAAGCTGGAATATTTGTGCAAATATTGGTACCGCCTCATGCCACCAGTAGTGACAATGACACTAGCAAAATGCTAAACTAATTTAATCTAAACTAATTAGATTTTAATCTAAACAAAACAAATTTAATAATAATCAGTCAGGAAAGACAAAATAAATTGTGACCACAACCTGCAAAACCCTTCCCTTTTTGGGGTTGTCTTGCTGTTGCTTCTGCATCGTGCATGACATTGATGTAATAATATGATGCTTGAACAGGTGTGTGATGATATTGTGTTGTTACACATCAAATATGAAAGGGTTCACAAACATGATAAGTGTCTCGCAATATTTAGTGACCAGAAAGAGGACATCAATTTAACGTTGCAGCCAAAAGAATGAACCCTTCACAGTGCAATGTCCTGGGACATGGATGTCTGCTATTTAGATCAAATGGAAGAATGTCTCCTACTGGTACTCCACACCATTTCCAGGTAAAAAATGGCCGAATCCTTCTTAGCTTAATATGCAACCAACAACTGTAGACCAACTGACAGACTTTGATGTCAGATACAATGTATTTCAAGTGTCTAAATGCGTACAATAACCTAGATGCGTAAAATCTATATTTCGTTTACGTTATATATAAAGTCATAGTTTCGGTCCGTCAGCACTATGTATAATTGTGGCGTTGAGTTTCAAACAGCTACAAGGCCTTCTGCTCCATCGTTTACTTTCCGTGACGTTGTCAAACAACTCGTTGTATATTCTGCGTTCAAATAATTACTATGTTCCGATGGTGCATTTACAAGTGACATGTTAAGTGGACTAATTTCAAACGTCTTAAAAATGTTCTACATAACCCAATGCAAACTAAGAGAGTAATTATAGAGAGGTGCGCACTCTGGGAATGACATTTTACCCTAAAGACGTGAGGCTTCCCTGAAATCACGGGGTGGCTGTAGAACATTAACTACACGGTCATTACAGTAGTTACTTTGAGATTTACCACTAGCACAGCATACAGCCACATCTTTCTAACTAGATAACTGCGTGGTCTACCGGACACACACCGCACTTTGATTGGAATTGAAAATCGCCTTATTACGGCGCAGTGATTCGATCATATCCGTAGATTCAATTTCTGTAAAATATGCAACTATAGTTACTTCTGTAACGATATCTAACGATATCTAAATGGCTAGTTAGAGTAGTAGAGTAGAGTAGTGTAGTACTAATGCTACTCCATAGTTGGCTAACTTAATGTGCTGCAGACTGGCTGTTGCAACTACGTAGCCAAGTCCCCAGTTATTAACCTACAGCAGATACCTAAGACGAAGTTGTTGCTCCTTGTTCATGGCTGGTAATTAATGCCTGGACCAGCTAGGTTCATGCTGGATATCATACAATCCAAACTGTTTAACTTGACAGTTATCTAGCAGGCTGGCTACTAATCTGAATGTGTAATCGACCGTGCCAATGCTAGCTAGCTAGTTATAGCTAACGTTAGCTGTAGTATGGGATGCTAGCCTATACTGGTGTATAAATCCTCCAGTGCCAAATTGTTTTGTAATTACTAAGCGAAAAAGTCAGCATGGACATTAATTGCCGGCTAGAGTAAACCTCATAACTGCGTTTAAAATGTGACCAGACTGCACAGAAAAATTCAACAAAAAGCGTCCCTTGCAAGACATAACGACGTTAGCGTAGCTAGCTATCTAACCCGCCCGCCTCATAAGGAAATGGTGATAAAGAAAGCAACGGTTTCCAAAAGGAATGCCGTAGATTTCTAGCCTTACATTACTGATTACCTACCTGGTCTGTTATGTTTAGTATTCCCATCTCCCAGTCAGTCAGGCCGAAGCTCCTTCATTAGGATCGAGTGGAGATGTAACTGCGATATTTTTTATTATATTGGTAATTATTCTGGGAAGGGTTTGTCCTGTATCCGCCTGTGCTCGCCGTTGTTTATTGCTGTGATAGTGGTGCGTATAGAACGACGGCACTCAGTCGGTAAACCTATGTGCAGCAGTGACATTTAGTGGTTACAACGCATATTACAATGTATTCATAATAGGCATATCATTTATTCATCAGATAGGTAATTTTAGAGTAGTAGTGTAACAAACACCTGTCTTCTAACCCTCTTTCATTGTTAAGGCTGTTCTGAAACAACTCTCCATCTCAAACCACATTTCTATGATTTTCATTGTTCTAATATGTTTGTGTTATTTAAAGATGCTATCTGGGGTTTTAACCCCCTTTTTTTATGTAATGTGTGGTTTATGTGTGCATTATCTAAAAGGAGAACCACTATCATACCTCAGTTAGACAGGAGTGGAAGTTTGAAAGAGAAGGGTTTTAATGACATCAGGCAGATAAGCACCTGATTTAGTATACAATTTCCGGGAACACTTTTGGCTCAGCAGTACCACTTTTACAACCAGTACCACTTTTACAACCAGTGGGCAGAAATGTCAGACTGCATCATTAACGTGTTTGTGTTTTGTGTTGTTTGTAGTTAGTTAGCAAGCAACATTTGCACTTTACGTTTGGGTGAAAATTATTTACAGTTCTGATTAATTGATTGGAATATACATTTGATAACTACACTTATTTCATCAATCATATTTTTTACATTTCAGATTTCTATAGCTGGGAACGTACCTACTGACATATAGTGTCTGTCTCTGCCGCCTATGCATCTTGCCAAATAAGAGAAGTTACTGTTTCTTTTAATACCTAAAAATGCCATTACAAAAATGAAGTGAACTGTCAGTTTGATATGGCGGTTATGATTTCAAAAAATAATAATGGTAATTATAGAACTGTGTGTTGAGGTGATCATGATTTGGCACAGCAAATTGTCAAAGGTTAAACATCACTAAACAATCCTTATCGGAAAAAAATATTAGTTATGTAATGAACAAAGAATTAGAAGAATTGGTTAGGTATCAGTGTCTCACTGATGGTTTTCCCTTTGTTCTGATCCATATTAAATGCTGCTTTTATTTAAAATCATACTGAGATGTTGTGCTTGGTTTAATTTAAGTGATGTGTTATGCTGTTTAACATACAGTATTTTATAAGGCACACCATATACAAATACTGCTCATCTTACACCACCAAGTGTTAAAAATGTTGAACTGCACTCCTACTGAAAACCAACATTCTAAAGTAGATTACCATTCCATACTGATCATTGATATCTACACTAAATATAGTTTGATCCTTAACCTGGTCTACAATTGCCAACATTTTGTACCAGAAACAGTGAACAAAGTGATTTAAAAAGTTGTGACATATCCCTGGCATAAAAGCAATAGAGAATGTGTTCTCAGTTAACATAAATAGTAAATTCAATAAATAATACACGTTGTTTGAATGTCGAGGATTATGTTAGTCCTACAGAAAACACAGATCAGATAATTTGTCAAATCAAGGCATCTGTTCCTTAATTATTGTAATGGTAATTAGGCAACTGTCCCCTAACACGTCACCCTCTGCTAAGATAGGACACTAGAATTAGGCTAGAAAAATAAACGCAAAATATTTTTTATGTGGACTAGGAACTTAACATCACTAATCTTAAGTGCTACAGGAGTTTTAATGACCATCTGATGGAAGGCACCATAACCTAGACTTGAACACTGGCCCCAGACCAGAGAAAATGACCACTTACACTGATCCACAAACCAGTGTTTTCAAAGGTATTCCGACACCTACACTTTTTCCATTTTGTTATGTACAGACTTCTAATTTATTTATCTAACACAATGTAAGTTTGTCAGAAGTTGTGAGAACCTGCTAAAAGGACAACCATCTCTGATCCACGATCAATTAGGTCTTTATGGGGATTCAGTTGTCCCAACGGTCTATTTAGCAAAGTTTCTAGTCGAGCAAACAACAACTGAGTGACAAAATAAAATGTTTCATTTGAAACCAGTTATGCATACACATTGTTTGTTATGGAAGAATCAATCTCCACTAAATATATTGAACCGGCCAAGGTGAATAAGAAACCCCAGTGGTGTGTGGAAATCTGGAAGACTATTAATAACTACAGAGACACCCCATCAGAACGCTCCGGCAGCAAACCAACACATATACAGTATGTGCTCTACACAGCTTGCAGTAAGTAACAAGGTTCTTTGCTAGAACTCCACTAAAACCACAGAATACTATGCAGTCATTTAGCTGACAAAGTTGTCCGGAGAAGCTTCTAGAAAGGCAGTCAGCTGAAGAATGTGAAACAACCAGATTTCCAGACCTTTTATGATAGCCAGTGTTTGGTGAATTTCTATTGTGTAAAAAAAGAAAGAAAAAAGAAATCATACTGATAGTCATAATAATGAGTATTCAAGAGGTATTGTTAATAAAAACATTTATTGGACTTTGTTGTTTTCCTTTTTCTCTCCCACAATCACTGTACACTCCTTGCTACATTACAAGTTCAGATTCCTCATCCACACTTTACAATGAACTCACAAGACTTATTTCTCTTATAAATAAAATATCAAGAGGGCAGTTTGTCAAAAGTTAACATCACGATTGCGCCTACTGTACATAAGAGGAATAAATAATAGAATGAATAGAACTGACAAATGGCAAACATCATTCTATTTTATGCATTTAATCTATCAACATAATGTATCCGATAGACATAATCCTGGTGAACTTCAAATAAAAAAAGCCCCAGAGGTTAGTTGATAGGATCAAACACAGGAAAAAGACACTTTTTAAACCTAAAATACATATGAAATATGTGCGAAGGTATCAGCTGGAAAAACACAGCGAAGGAGGGTTGATAGTGAAGGACTGTCTGTCAATGAATAACAAGGGGGTATTGTTGGTATTGAGCCTTCAGCCCAAATGGAGTGTATTGGACATGGTCTGCATTGAAACAGACCCAACAACAACAACAAACACATAAGGCCCATTAAACTAGAGAGCAACCTTAGAACTAAACCAGGCAAATCTGTACCATAATCCAGGTGAGACCAATGATACGGTTCCTTGGGATAGTGTTTCCGATGTATGCTTGCTTCATGAGCACCATGAGGAATGACAACTGGACATGGTAATACCAGTAAACGAACACATTCTAAAAGCACTATCACCGAGAAACAAACATGAGGTCCCATGTGCTAGCCAACTCCAAAATGACATTCATTTAGCTGAGAGAAGATTTCTCACCACAATGCATAGTTTTAAGGTTGCTCTCAAGTCTAGAAGAAAAAGTATAAAAGAACAATCCCCCTGCCCCCTCACAACCAACCTGATATTACACAATAAAATGTGTATATATATATATATATATATATATATTTAAAAAATACATCAGTCCTTTTGAGATGTAGATAAAATATAAAACAGTGCCGATTTACCATGTTGATCACTTTTCAAACAATAACCTCTCTTTTGAAGAGAACAGATGAAGCTAAATGAGAGCTACATTTACGTGTGAAGAACTGTACAGGTAACTTGGGATTGCTGAACACAGTAATAAACAGGTGAACTCAACCTGGGTAACTGAAATAAAAGGGGAAGCAAGGCCCCATTACAGACCAGGTCATCTGTATTCCGTACATATTCTTCCCTGCTGAGCTTGATTAGAGTGGTCATATTTCAGAAGGATCTTGTCTGCCATGGAGTGTTCTTTTATTTTGGTATCCCTTTTATATTTCTGTCAGGGACAATGAGAGTACCCCAGATTCTACAAACAAAAAATGTATTTGATATTTGGATTACTGTTCAAAACCAGGTCAACCTATACATCTCAAAGACAGCAACCATGGCGAAGTCTCACAAAAGGAAAATGATTACCCTCGTGTCACCGAAAATCAACCGACCAATCCAGCAAAGGCCCTTCTTTAATTTTTTTTTTAAGTCTACTATAGCTTTTGAACCCCACCCCCCCTTTGTTCTTCTTTACCCTTATTCAAGTCCTCATAATTCACCTTCACCCAGACTTGTTGGCTCCAACCAGGGTCATTAGTCCATCCGTGCTCATGGATTTGGGCCGCTCCAGGGGGAAGCCCAGGGCTCGGCTCCAGATGAGCTGGGCCAGAACCCCCAGGGCCCGCGACACACCGAACAGCACGGTGTAGTAGTTCATCTCCGTCATGCCGTAATACTGTTGGGACGGGAGAGGCAAGATAAATTAGGGTTCAATTTAAATCACTACGGTTTCATTTTGGTGTTCCATGTGACAGTGCTTCACGTGTAACGCACAACTAAAGTAGCTGACTGACACTTTCCTTTATCCTTTCAAGAGTGTGGAAGCCTTCCCACTGTCTCTCCCAATCAGTTGAAAGTGAACTGCTGTAGTTGACCCCACCCTCCAGCACCCCCACCCTCCAGCACCCCCACCCTCCAGCACCCCCACCCTCCAGCACCCCCACCCTCCAGCACCCACCTGCAGCAGCACTCCGCTGTGGGCGTCCACATTGGGCCAGGGGTTCTTGGCCTTGCCCTGCTCCAGCAGCACATTGGGCACAATCTTGTAGAGTTGGTGCACCAGCTTGAACATGGGGTCGTTGGGCAGGTGCTTGAAGGCAAACTCCTGCTGGCAGGTGTACCTGGGGTCAGTCTTCCTGAGGACGGCGTGGCCGTAGCCCGGAACCACCTGACAGAACACACACACACACGTACGTTACATCCTTTGTTTTGTACACACGATAGTAAAGCCCCTTTTCCTTGATGTGAATCCCCCTCATGGGCCCAACTGGCCGTGCCCTGCTGTCCTCTCACCCTTCCAGACTTCAGAGTGTTCCAGATGTAGTCCCTCATGGCCTCATCCGACACCTCGCCTCCCATTTCCTTCTGCAGGGCCGTCAGCCACACCAGCACTTCCTACACGGGTCAGGGGTCAAAGGTAAGGCAGGGGAATCACTCCAAACAAAACCAATTACTGCATTTGCCCTGGTCACTAATGTTGTTATTACATCTCCCTTGTGCTCCCCCACATCTAGAACTTCAACATTCAAAACAAAACATGTACTGCGTTATTATGGTCATGGCAACCAATGAGACACGATGCATGGTAGTGAGAAAGCATTAGAGAGTAGTACATAATGAGTAGTGGACTGAGTGCTAACGTTGACATTAGCAAGTGCGCACACCTGGTTGGCAAGTCCGTGAAGCGGTCCAGCCAATCCGTTCATAGCTGCGCTGAAGGAGAGGTAGGGGTCAGACAGGGCACTGCCCACTAGGTGGCTTGTGTGGGCACTCACGTTACCACCCTCATGGTCACTACAACAGAGGATGGAGTCAAATGAAATGGGCAGATTTCACACGTCCAAGTTACAAAGAAACATGACTGACTCAGAAAACCTGGGTTACTGAATAGCATCCGGTGTACAGCTGACCTGTGGATGGTGAGATACAGGCGCATGAGCTCAGTGAAAGTGGCGTCACTGTAGCCCAGCATGTTGGTGAAGTTGTGAGACCAGTCCAGGCCGGAGTCGATCGCTCCGATGCCGCTGCCCTCCCGGTACAGGTTGCGGTAGATCTTGGCCGCCACACATGGCAGCTTAGCGATTAGGTCCATGGAGTCTTCGTAGACATACTGTAAGAGAGTCGTTTTCATTTCAATAAGCTCTTTATTTGCTTTTGGATATTTTTACGACCCTATTCTGATATTAAACACAAGTGGGACAAGGGAACCACCCCAAGGTTTCCCCAACCACGGGTCCACAGATGTGACATTGTTCGGTAAACACTGAGATGGCAGAGCCGTCTTAATTAATCAACTGAGATGGTAGAGCCGTCTTAATTAATCAACCGCTTAATTATACCTTAAAACAAACATGTGGAACATCTGGGCAGCCAGATGGTAAAACTGGCATTTACACTTCATATCCTGACAGTACTGAAAACGAGTACTGTTCCCCATGCTGCCCCCCAGGAAGGAATGATCAGAGCCATTCTGTATCTGCTAAGCAACACAGGGCTCATAAAAGAGATCAGTTAAGATGTTGACATTGCACTGCGTCAACCTCTCCAGCGAAACAGCTCAAAGTCTTGCTACACATCGTCGTACTGAACCCACAGTAAGTCTCCCCACAACGGCATTTCTTCTTCATGGTCCATTTTCTGAGCTCACCTCCCAGTACTTGGCCTTGTTGACGCCCTCAGAGTAGGCCCGGGCAAAGCTGCTCTCACTGTTTAACGCGGTGATGGCAGCGCTGAACTGGGACATGGGGTGAAGGTTGGTGGGGAAGTTATCCAGCATAGTGACCACGTGGGAGGGAAGGGCTGCACGCTTGGCCCACTCCTTGGACAGCCAGGTTGCCTTGGCAGAGATACAACTCAGAATCAGTAACAGGATGGAACTATGCTCAACAAGTTAAAGATTTAAGTCCTTAAAAATCACAGAGAAAAACAAAAGAGTCTGCAGTTTAGGAAGACACCCTATTAGCAACTAGCTAACACTCACCTGCTCCTGGGACGGCACCTGGCCGGTCACCAGCAGCCAGAATAGACCTTCAGGTAGGGGTTCCTCACCACCTGGGGCCTTGGGCAACAGCTGCTGGCACTCTGGGATGCTGTAGCCACGGAAACGGATTCCCTACAAAAAGAATACTACACATTAAGTAACAATTTAGCATAAATATTTTTATCTTTTCTCCAACCAGTTGTGAGATGTTTCAAGAGACAATGATGGGACGAGATGAGAAGAACTCCAAAGCAATAAACGGGTTGACATTAGCAAGTGCAAACGGGTGTTCAAAAAACGAATGGATCCATATTTGGTCTCATATTTCATGAAGGAAATAACTAAATCAAGCAAGTTAATCTGGAAAACGTGTGGATGCATTTGCAGCACGCATTTCTCCATTATGTAAATTTGCTTTATAAATCAAAGAGTTATTGGGTTTTTCACATGCCATATCATTTGTTTTAAATTTCAACAAGGAATACAAACACAGTTATAAAACAACGTGGCTTTAAGGAGAGTACCAATACAGCATGTGTGTGTCTGCAGGTTGATTGTCCAGTATATTGTCAGTGAAATCTGGCAACCTTGGGTGTAACGTCAGATCTATTCAGTTTCTTTGCTAAAGATTAGAATTATGGAAAATAGCTAGCTTAACAAAACATAAAAATGTAACGTAGATATGTCTGCCACTAAGAGGAAAGAAAATCAATACATTCTAAACATAATATAATAACGTGGCCTTGAGAATAGACTTTAATAAAGTTGTTGCGCAGCTGAAGCATGAAAAGATGGATTGATCTGACAGCCCAACAACTGCTAGCAGTGACAACTTGTAATTGCAGTTACTCCTTGTTGTAGCATATTAACAAGCATCTGTTCATCATGGTACATGAAACTTGGTGTAAGGTTCTGTTGGTTACATACTTAAGGAGCTGGAACTGCCTGCAGGACAGAAGTATAGGGAATTATCCATCCTATTTTTAGGGCCTTCCTCTGACACCAAGCAGAGTAGAGGTCTTGTATAACAAGAAGCTTGGCCTGGTTATGAATCGCTGCAATTTGCACCAACCTCTGAAGCGCTGAAATGTTGCCTGTCAAGACACTTAATGGCGCACCTATATAACATCCTGAGGAAATGTGAGCCCATGCCATTTCTAGAGAAAGGAAATAAGTATCTTAAACTCCACCAAATTAAGTTGAACAGAAGTTGCCTGGCAACCGGCAATAAAACATAGTTAAACTCTGAACTCTGCACACTTGCACAACCAAGACCCAAGATTGTTTTGCCGTAGTGGCGTAAATTCAGCAGAAGCATAGTCGCACCGAAGTGAAATCGGTTAAGGAAACAACCCCAAAACACATTGCATTATAAATGTGTCGTCATAAATATGTGCAAGATACCAACAACTGAAAATAAATGCTTAAGCCATTCATCTTTCCCAACGCAACATGTTTGTGTTATTGTCAGACCAGTTGCTTTCACAAAAAAAAAAGAATACTTACCTCATCTGCATCCAAAACAGATGTCTCATATACCAGTCCCTTCATACCCCTCATCCCACCATAGATCTGTAAAGACAAGGGCACACAAAAAACACTTTGTTGAGGAATAATGTAAACAGCTACCAGGTATTACAATAGAACTGGCACTGAATACCAGAATGCTGAATGTCTATAAATAAGAGCGAGGCTGAGCGTACCATATCCACAGTGATTGAGCCGATGTTGGTCTTGCCATGTTGTGCTTTGAAGTTCTTAATCCTACTTTGTTCTTTAGGGACAAGATCTGTGAGCACATCTTTCAGGTTCTGCAAAACAAAGAAAAATAAAATCAGAGTTTAAAAGGCCCCTTAATGCAGACTCGTATTCTTACTTGTATTTTTCTATTGCCCTTCAAAATTAAAAGATAAATATTTAAGAGTTGTGGTTTCATGTTGCAGCTACGGATGTTTGTCCATCAGACCTCCATAGTTATGAAGCCACAACAAATCTATGATTCATCAGGAAATCCATAAAGAGTGGTGTTTTAGCAGCATCGTTTTACACTTTCTAGAAAGTTTAGGTAAACCTGCACCAGAACAGCCTGTATTTTCCAGAACATACTACTCTATAAGGTGTATGAAATGTTCCAGATACTACTCTATAAGGTGTATGAAATTTTCCAGAACATACTACTCTATAAGGTGTATGAAATGTTCCAGAACATACTACTCTATAAGGTGTATGAAATGTTCCACAGGGACGTTGGGATTACATCATGAAATAGGATACCAGGTGGGTGTAATTAATGATGAGGTAGAACAGAAAACCAGCAGGCACCGGACCTCGTAGGGTAAGATTTGAATACCCTTGATCTACCGCATTGAGCCCTGGGGACCTAGCCAGCCCCTCAAGCAAACAGAACTCCATCTGGTTCATCATCCAAAAAATTATCCAACACTTACATCTTGGATAAAGGAATGAAATGTGATGACCAAGTCACATTTGACCTGGTAGGGAAAGTATAGACCCCCGAAAGGGCCTTGCCTTGTAAAACTGAAGCTAATCACATCCACCACCAACGCGTAACGCCAGCATGATGCATAACATTACTATAATGGAATTTAGAGCAGGATGGGAATCTAGCAAGTAAACCGGTTCAATCAGCCATGCTCTTAAGATAAATAGTTTGTGTCTTTTTTTTATTTTTATAAGTGAGTTAGGAAAAATAACAACCCATTGGAATTGCGGGACCCTACTGCTCTGGCATATTGGGATTTTATCTAAAATCCATATTGAAGAATGCCCCATATTGGCCATACAATTTTCTGCAGCAATTACTTTTTTCCGAAATGTAAAAATAAATGCACATATATTAGGACCACAGTCCTAATAAATGCTTGACCCATTCCTGGGTCAAATAAAATAATGAAGTTCAAACAGAGTACTTACTGTTGAAGTAGTGGCATTTCTGGAAGCCACAAGGAGACATGCAGAACTCTGAAAGGCAAAAAGGCAATGTCACTAAATTGAAACATAGACAAGCGTTATGCCAGGTAAGGGTTCAAGTAGAAATATTTCAGTTGATATAACATTCTGAGGGTGCACACACAAGACCTTTAATACAAGTGTGATTTTGGGAGAGGAAGAAGCTCTTTCTCAACATCTAAAACCATTGCTAATGTGCTCTGGTGTAGCTTGTTTTCAAAATGTTTAAATTAGATTAAACTAATGTCGATGTATAACTGAGATGAAATTCATATGAGGCGTACAGAAATTGGGTTGTCAAAAGATCATTGCCAAGCTTTGTAAAGCACAAGGCAGACCAGCAGTCAGCAGTGTTGTTTTACCAGAAACACAGGCTGCAATATGGCACAAAAACTACACAGATTAGTAGTAGTTACATGGGTGGTTAAACTCAACTTGGGTGGGTAGACTGCTTCCCAGACACTCTGGAAGAAAATGTGAAACCCCAGCACCTTTTTTGTCCATTTCAAAGAAATGCCTAGTTAAATCGGCAGTGGTCTCTTAAATTGAACCCTTCCGTTCCTCACTCAAAACGTTCTTATTCAACTTCTTTGGAAAGCATAGAAAAAGGTACGGTGGTCTAAACGTTTTCCAGAGCTGTATATATGCATGACTCGCAGTATTGCGGTTGATTATAGCATACCAAACGTGCCTCGCCACCAATATCTAAAGCTAACATTATTTATTTATTGCAAACCGGCTATCGCGCAACTGTCCAGAGCCTATTGTCGTGGTACTCCCACATCATTCCCAATCCCGTTCTCTAGTTACGTCCTCTAACCATCTGTATTTTTTGTGTGTTTCAGCTGGCAGTGTAGGGCGTTTTTGGTACATAGTTAGTCCAAATATAATGGTTTAGTATGCAAACGTACATTTGTGTTACTACACTTGACCCTGTTGAAGTAGTAGCTGAACGGAAACTAAAACTAGCCAGAGTTACTAACTGCCGGACCTGAATGCTAGCTATTATCCCAGGCATGTTTAAGCAGAGACGTTAGCTAGCTACACGTTAGCTACATTGTCAACGTTGGATACAGTAGTCATGCAAAAGTTATTTATTAGATAGCCAACTTCATTATTAAATGATTTCCACTTCGGACATGATTCGTACAAACTATAGGTTATTGGCTACCCACAACTTAACTCCATTACATTATTGGCCAGTTAAGGCCTTATGAATAGCTAACTAGGTACGGTAGTTAGCTAAATGCTAACTTCACGTTTGTCCTGGTTGGCAACTTGTTAGCAAGCCGGTTGGGTTAGCAGCTAGACAAAGTTTCAGTTATTGCAAACTATGGCATAACATTAAAGACAATAGAGCGCCAAGTAGCTAGCTAATGTTACCATCTCCTCACTTGGCCTTACCTTGGTTGAATTCAAGAGTTTCGTGGCAAATTTGCAGGCTGACAAAAGGGACATACTGAATGTGAGGGGTTTATCTTGATGGATTAATATTAAGATGTACTGGCAAAAATCCCCAGTACCTCGTTGAAGGTGCCCCTCCTGAGTTTGATGGTAGGTGAAGGTTGAGGGAGACGAACAGGCCTACAAAGGGATTGGCTGGGACCAGCCTGGTTTGAGTGACGTACTGAACGATAGTCGGACTATGTGGGTGGGATTTATGAAACAAACTGAATAAAATATATGTCACCCATAAAGTAATAGTTACACTCACGAGTAGATATATAATTTAAATAACCAATCACATTTTATTCATACAAGTATGCATGGCATATCCTGAGTTTTTGTTCATCTTATTTCATTCTAATTATGCCAGGTTTTGACCTGTGTCTGTCTGAATCTAGTAAACTTGACCAAATATTTTTCTTCAGACATTCTTCCTAGATACTAGAGACTACGTGTACTACATTATTGTTATCCGAAATATTGGCTTAAAAACTACCTGAGAGCAATCCGCAGTATTCTTTTAAATAATGTTTTCATGCTTGTTTATTTTTCTGTAACAGAAACACAGAACAATGACTCAAAACCAAGATTATGGTAGAAATATATATTTCCATCAAAGTATGACAGTGACAAAACATGAATACACAAAATAGAAGAGGAATGAGAGTTGCTTTAGAAAGTATAATAAAATATTTCCATCATTCACAAAGACACAAGTATTAATGCAACTAGCACAGAAAGATTAGCAAGCTTACTTAAAAATCAGTATCAGGATCTATCTGTATAATTGATTCTTTATCCAGCCTGAGAAGGTTCCTCGGAAATCATCCAGCAAGATAACATTTTACATTTGTTGTCACAGTTGTGTGTAGCCATATCAGTTCAATCCATTATA
>JACXGK010003757.1:0-16519 GCA_016801125.1 Novumbra hubbsi
GGCCCGCACCTGTCCCTCATCAGTCAAATCACGGTTCCTACATAGGTTCCCTGTTCCCATTCCCCTGTGTCAGTACAAACACAATACTTCGCTAGTTTGCTAGACGACGTATGTTTATTGACTTCCCGCGTTTCATCGCAGCCTTTAAGCCTTCGAGCTTGTTTCCACCGTGCTTAGTTACAGTACGTATATATATATACATAGGTCTCCACCTATACCCTGGACTTAAATAAGCCCGGCTCATCGATAGGAGTACACTGCCTACCACCTCGTTACCAGCAGGAACAGACAGTGGAATCCTCTCGGGAGTTGTTCACACAAGTCGCGCAATTGGATCTACCTTACGCTCTGTTCACAACACTACCCTTACATAGACGATATAGCCAAAAATGAAAATCTGAATAAATTAACAAAATTCTTATGATAATGACCACTTAAAATATCCCATTCTGTCATGCTGTCACCAATATTAGGAAACGTATTTCCTTTAAAAAAAACACTGCTATACTATAGGCTACTTATCACAATTAAGTGTCAGTAGAGTGCCTCCGGTAAGTATTGTCAGTGTTGAATCATTTTGGTTTATTGTCCCAGTTTTATTATATAGTCCTAACAGGTAAATATTGAAGCTGCAACGGCAGAATGCCTGACAGCATTTGGGTAGCAGAGACCCAATGTGAGCCAGGAAAACATTCCTCACATCATCAAAACACCACCAACCTGTAGTGTTGACACCAGGAAGGAGGGTCTGTGTTGCCAACATTAAAACCTGGAATCTGAAAAAGGGTACAGAGTTTACAGTTTACAGGATGGGACAAATCTGAGAGTTACCAGCCTGTTAAGCAATATTTACCTTCAGATGTCATGTCATGACTATGTTAAATAAAAATAATCTTCAGAGGTCATGTCACCACCTTATTAAATAATAATCACCTTCAGAGGTAATGTCACCGCCATGTTCAATAATAATCACCTTCAGAGGTAATGTCACCGCCATGTTAAATAATAATCATCTTCAGAGGTCGTGTTACAACCATGTTGAATAACAATCACTTTTAAAAGTCATGTCCACCACTATGTTAAATAATAATCACCTTCAGAGGTCATGCCACCCCCGTGTTGAATACTAATCAAGTTGTGTCATTATCACGTTGAACAGCAATCACATTCAAAAGTCAGGTCGTCATCAGGTTGAACAGTAACCACTTTTTAGAGTTTGTGTCACGACTGTGTTGAACAATAATCACTTTCAGAGGTCATGTAACCACTGTGTTTCCTGTAATCACCTTAAGAGTTTGTGTCAACACTATGTAGTTACTGTGAACAAGATCAGAATAGACAATGTACAGATTGCCTTCTGCCAATTTAGTCTTTTGCATCAGTTATTGGCTGTTCTACTGGGATACAGTGGCAAAAAGAGATTCCCTAAACAAACAACCCTCTCTCAGCACAGTACAAGGAGAGCATTCAATCTGAACAACTTGACACTGGTCTATTCTATTAAGTCATAATTTAAGGGCTGTGCTGTAATTTATTTATTTTTATGTTTTTGGAGTCATTGGTCACTGTGATGAAAAAATTAAAGTTTGAAACTTTGAAAAAATAAGTTACACCTGCCGGCAAAAAAGCTACAGTGGGGAAAAAAAGTATTTGATACATTGCCGATTTTGAAGGTTTTCCTACTTACAAAGCATGTAGAGGTCTGTAATTTTTATCATAGGTACACTTCAACTGTGAGAGACGAAATCTAAAACAAAAATCCAGAAAATCACACTGTATGATCTTTGAGTAATTAATTTGCATTTTATTGCATGACATAAGTATTTGATCACCTACCAACCGGTAAGAATTCCGTCTCTCACAGACCTGTTAAGTTTTCTTAAAGAAGCCCACCTTGTTCTCCACTCGTTACCTGTATTAACTGCATCTGTTTGAACACGTTACTGGTAGAAAAGACACCTGTCCACACACTCAATCAAACAGACTCCAACCTCTCCACAATGGCCAAGACCAGAGAGCTGTGTAAGGACATCAGGGATAAAATTGTAGACGTGCACAAGGCTGGGATGGGCTACAGGACAATAGGCAAGCAGCTTGGTGAGAGGGCAACAACTGTTGGCGCAATTGTTAGAAAATGAAAGAAGTTCAAGATGACGGTCAATCACCCTCGGTCTGGGGCTCCATGCAAGATCTCACCTCGTGGGGCATCAATGATCATGAGGAAGGTGAGGGATCAGCCCAGAACTACATGGCAGGACCTGCTCAATGACCTGAAGAGAGCTGGGACCACAGTCTCAACGAAAACCATTAGTAACACACTACGCCGTCATGGATTAAAATCCTGCAGCGCACGCAAGGTCCCCCTGATCAAGCCAGCGCATGTCCAGGCCTGTCTGAAGTTTGCCAATGACCATCTGGATGATCCAGAGGAGGAATGGGAGAAGGTCATGTGATCTGATGAGAAAAAAATAGAGCTTTTTGGTCTAAACTCCACTCATCGTGTTTGGAGGAAGAAAAATAATGAGTACAACCCCAAGAACACCATCCCAACCGTGAAGCATGGAGGTAAAAACATCATTCTTTGGGGATGCTCTTCTGCAAAGGGGACAGGATGACTGCACCGCATTAAGGGGAGGATGTATGGGGCCATGTATCGCGAGATCTTGGCCAACAACCTCCTTCCCTCAGTAAGAGCATTGAAGATGGGTTGTGACTGGGTCTTCCAGCATGACAACGACCCAAAACACACAGCCAGGGCAACTAAGGAGTGGCTCCGTAAGAAGCATCTCAAGGTCCTGGAGTGGCCTAGCCAGTCTCCAGACCTGAACCTAATAGAAAATCTATGGAGGGAGCTGAAAGTCTGTATCGCCCAGCAACAGCCCCGAAACCTGAAGGATCTGGAGAAGGTTTGTATGAAGGCGTGGGACAAAATCCCTGCTGTAGTGTGTGGAAACCTGGTCAAGAACTACAGGAAAAGTATGATCTCTGTAATTGCAAACAAAGGTTTCTGTACCAAATATTAAGTTCTGCTTTTCTGATGTATCAAATACTTATGTCATGCAATAAAATGCAAATGAATTACTTAATCATAAATAAAAAAAAATCATACAATGTGATTATCTGGATTTTTTCATTCCATTTCTCACTGTTGAAGTGTACCTATGATAAAAATTACAGACCTCTACATACTTTGTAAGTAGTAAAACCTGCAAAATCGACAGTGTATCAAATACTTGTTCTCCCCACTATATATGGTTATTCAAACACAGTCCCTGGTAATCTGGAGATGACTAAGTGTCACACCTTTTTTTCCTAACTCCCACAAGGATGTAAGCAAGTTGAACAGACCAATATAAAAACAGCCAAGTCAAGTTGTGGTAGGATGTCAGCTTATTTGGTCACATTTAAGTGTGGCTCCTGAACGCATTAACAAAAAACGTCCTACGTTTTGCAGTCCTTATTTGGTCAGTCTAGGTTTTGAATTTAAAGCACATCATTTGGACAGAGATGTCAAGTGAAATCAGGTGCCCTCAATGCTCAACCCTTAAACTTGATTGGCCACAAATACCTGGATGTGCACATTGACTGCAAAAAAACTCTTCCTGTAGTAATTTGTCAGCCTCTTAGATTGCTGTTGAAGAAAGTTGACTCATTCATCCATCAAGAATCGCTTGGAACCCATTTTGCTTTAAAATGCAACTTTCCACACTCCAGGAAAAACGGTGGACTTATTATTTCTGGAGTCAAAGATTGCAAAGGTTACCGGTGAAACCTACACACTTTATGCCTAACTATTACTTTATAAATGAAAGTGGAAAACCCTTGATCGTGGCCTCTTGTTCCAAAACATGTCATTTTTATTAACAATCTTGGCATATCAATGACAATTTCTGAAATCGTTTTCACAGCAATTTTTTGTCTCCAGCTGTTATTTTGTATTTGCTTTTCCCCCACAAAACTGTGTCTGGAGTTAAGTCCCAGTTTTTGTGTGTATGAGAGAGAAAAAGATTAATAGAAAGGAAATATGAGACACCTCTCACTTAACTACAGTAGGTGTCTAATTCGATATCCACTTAAAACTTTATTATCCATGCAGCAATTTGATGGTCTGGCATGTAGCCAGCCTAATACTTAAGTTTAATAATCTATATGTCATAATGCCATTACCTATACCAGGGATACTCTTACTATCAAATACTATTTGATCATGTCTGGCTACATAAATTGTTCAAAAGCTTTGTGTGTGAAGAGAACATTTCAGCAGCTTTTAGACTAAAGTTTGGTATTTCTTCACATTTTGCCATTGGGCAGGAAAACAAGTTACCGTTTTAAAGCAATTTACGAGCATTTCAACATATTTTAGCCTCTCTTGTGTATTCATGCAACATAATATTTGGTAATGGTTAATGTAGAGGATATGGTTCTGAGATTTGGTCAGAGATAGCACACTTAAGTGTTTCAGAAAGGAAATACAGAGGGACTTCTGGTTTGCAGGTATGTTGGTTACTTAAGAAAAGGGCTGACATTGATTTTATTGTTATATGGGAAATAGCCAATGGTCCATGATGAAAGTTTGAGAAATGAGAGGAGGAATGAATTGGGTTTTCTTGGCTAAATTTGGTTTGACTGTGGCAGGACTAAAACCTAAGACATGGCACCAACTGGTGTATTTAAAACTTGAAGCCATAGTGTAATTCTGTTGATGAGTTTCAACACTGTGTTTAGTTTTATTTTTGTTACATTTGGTTTGTATACCACCAACTGTTTCATGAAGTACCTGCTGCATAAGACATTAATGTTATTTCTGACCTTGGCTACCCTTCAGCTCAGTTTTCTGACTGAACATTCACGCTTGGATGACAGATGTGAAAGCAATTAAACAAGCAGAACCATAGTGACAGAAATTGTTTGGGTCAGTCACCTTGTCATCAAACCAAATATTATGAACTAATTTCAGATATTTTTTACATGCTCACATGCTCCAATTGCTTTCATTGATTCTTTATTTAAAAAACGTTCTCTTTTAAAAAGAAGTACAGGTGCTAGGGGATTGGGAGTGAGGAACAGTAGAGGGAGACTGTAGAAGTCAGTCTTTGTAATGTTTTCTGACCTTGAGATGACATGACATGACGCAATACTAGAGCAGGGGATTTCCATGCTTCAGGTGAAGACAAACATATTCTTCTCTCTGCCTCCAAAACCTTCCACAAAATGACACATATGAAATAACAAATTTAGGTAGCTATTGGGAAACAAGCAAATGAAAATACCTTAGTGAACCCATAACAATGAGTTTAAATATTTCCCCTGTTTAAGTCTGATCAATCAGCATCCATTATCAGCACTCCAGAGAAGGTTGTCGTAACATGGAGGTCAAGGTTGTACGATTCTCTATGAACAAAGGTAGAGAAAAATAAAGCTGTCAAAGTGCATTAAAAATCCTATTCCCTCACAGTCCAACGGTCCCCTCTGGCTAATAGCCCATGATTAATTGAATGTGACTAATCCAGTCTTTGAAATCAACGAATGCTCCACACTCTAATGTGTTTTCAGGTAAACCATTTGTTTTCGTGCATGCTTAGCACCAAGCCTCTAGCAAGGTCTGTGTGACCGTAAACTATTGTGAAACTCTTTCTGATTCAGACCTAATATTGTGCCATTATTGTTTAGGGTATTAAACTAATTTCAAAGAAATGTGGAAGTATTTTTATATTTTTTATAGTAGTTGAAAATTGGAACCCAAGCATTTGAGCATAGTAGGATATTTTGATAATTATTTCGATTATTTGAGCCATAAAAGTTGACAATTCTCAAAGAAGAAATATTAATAAGTAAATATATCTAACTGCAAGTAGCCTTTGGACATGAGGATCTGCTAAATGGCTAACGTTATGTACATTGAAGGCCAAACTGTTCTCTGAATACCAGCACTTTAAATTTGAAATGCCCCAATCTAAGTTGATTTAAAGTTAGACTTTAAGCTTTAATTTGAGGAAATTATTATCCATATCAAGTGAACCATTTAGAAATTACATAGTGTCTCCTATTAGGTTACCAAAAGTATTTGGAAGATTAACATAATGTAAAATAAAGTATTTTACATTAAATACTTATTTTCCACCATCATTTGCAAATATATTCATTAAAAATCCTACAATGTGATTTTCTGGATTTCTTTTTCTCATTTTGTCTGTCATAGTTGAAGTGTACATATGATGAAAATTACAAGCCTCTCTCATCTTTTTCAATGGGAGAACTTGCACAATTGGTGGCTGACTGAATACTTTTTTGCCCCACTGTATCATCATATGACCCAGACATCACCAGACCCTTGGTGTCTTGCCTGTTGATGCTCTGTCAGACCTACATTTGTGTCTTCAGTCTTGTCTCCAGCAAGAAAGACAATGCTTTATTTGATTCAGAGCAGGTGTTTGGCTTGACCACTGAAAAACCCTTCCACTTTTTGGCCCTCAAAAACTCATCGATAGCTACGGTATGTCATGGTTTTGGGGATTTATTTTTGCAATGACAAAAATGACAAAGTGCCGTCTAATGGGTTTCAGACGCATACAGTTGTATTTTCATGTTTAGTGTTTCAGAACACATCAGTAACAACATCAGTGACCATAAGTTAGCCAGTTCCAGTGACAGCCTTAATTCTGCTTACCACTGCAGTTGTAAGATAGTTCTCATCAAGACATTTGCGGTTCTATCAGTTTTTGCCATGGTGAAGTTTTCTGTTGATTGTAGTGGCTGATATGCCCATGCCTACTTCTTGGAGAGGTCATTTACTTTAAAGGTCTTGCTTTATAGCTGACAGAGTTCAAACATAGTCTGAAAAATGGTATGCTGTCCAAATCAGCCATAACATTATGACCACCTGCCTAATATTATGTAGATCCCCCTTTTGCCGCCAAAACAGCCCTGACCTGTTAAGGCATGGACTCCACTAAACCTCTGAAGGTGTGCTGTTGTATCTGGCACCAAGACATTAGCAGCAGATCCTTTAAGTTCTGCAAGTTGTGATGTGGAGACTCCATGCATCTGACTTGTTCGTCCAGCACATCCCACAGATTCTTGACTTGATATCTGGGGAATTTGGAGACCAAGTCAACACGTTGAACTCGTTGTTCTGTTCCTCAAACCATTCCTGAACAATTTTTGCTTTGTGGCAGGGTGTATTATCCTGCTGAAAGAGGCCAAGGCTATCAGGGAACACAGTTTTCAAGAAAGGGTGTATATGGTGTGCAACAATGCCTAGGTGGGTGTCAAAGTAACATTCACATGAATGGCAGGTCCCAGGAGAACATTGCCCAAAGCAGCACACTGCCTCCACCGGCTTGCCTTCTTCCCACAGTGCATCCTGATGCCATGTGTTCTCTAGGTAAGCAACGCACATGCACCCGGCCATCCACAGATCATCATGTACCCATTGTAGGCACTTTTGGCAGTGAACAGGTTTCAGCATGGGCACCCTGACTGGTCTGTGGCTACATAGGCCCGTATGCAACAAATTGTGATGCGCTGTGGGTTCTAAAACCTTTCTATCAGAACCAGCATTAACTTTTTCAGCAATTTGAGCCAGCCTTTGCTCCCCACGTTTATGAATGAGCCTTGGCCCATGACCCTGTTGCCGGTTTACCACTTTTACTTCCTTGGACCACATTTGAGCCATCAAAATGTTGCCCTTGTCAAAGTCTCTCAAATTCTTAGGCTTGCCTATTTTTCCTGCTTCTAGCACATCAACTTTGAGGACAAAATGTTCACTTGCTGCCTAATATATCCCACCAACTGACAGGTGCCATGATGACGAGATTATCAGTGTTATTTACTTCACCTGTCAGGGGTCATAACGTTATGGCTGATCTGTGATTGTTCTAGAATGTATGTTTTATGGGCTTGGTGTTTTTGGATGGGATTTTGGATGAGAGAGACGAGAAATAGAAAAACACAATTTGTCCCACTGTGAAGAAGAACACGTTAATTTACCCAGAGTGACTTGGGTATATGAGAAATGAGAATAACACCTTCTGTGAAGTCAGTTGACTGTAAGGAACATGAGATTAGACCGACAGAAAACTGGCCTGTTATCTAAGATTCATGTTGTTATCTCTTGAGGTTTTGGGGAAAGTTCAAAGTTCATCCCGCATCCACATTTTGGTTGAGACATGTTGAGTAGATGTAGTACTTAGCATCCAAGTTTCAGTTGTGATCAAGTAAATGGACCAGACATGAATGAGATAACTGGGTAAAGCAATCTCACAAATGGTTAGAACAAATCCCCCTATTTGTTTTCTGTTGCTCCATCAGGTTTAATGCTAAATATTTTATTTATCGGCTTATGCAAATCGACCATATGTACACTGGTGAAAATGCTCATTAAACAAAAAAACAACAAGAAAACTACAAAAACATAACATTCCAGCAAAGAGTGGACTTTATTCACTGCATTATGACCATTTCAAAGAATGAGGCTAATAGGCTCTGCTAAAAAAACAAGATTGCATCCACTTTCAGTCAAGCATGAAGGAAGTGGAATGAAACGGAAGACCCTTTACTATCTCTGTTGTTTCTAACTGATTGATCTTTTTCATTATAAGTAGCCTGTAGAACAAAATGGCTGCTCCTATTTCTCAGTATGCGTGAGAAACTGGCAGAACCATAGTCAGAAAAACACACAAAGGTATTGATCAGTGCCCTCAGCTCTCTGTGTGTTTAGGCTGGCTGAGGGAATGATTAACTGAACAACCAGAGACTAAATACCCACAGTGAAAACTATCAGGTTGGGCAGCTACTTGAAAACAGCAAGTGCAATACTTTAGTGTAGGAGGAAGACAGGTCTTGCCTAAGAACATTCTGGAACTGTAACTCAGCATAATAACTGGAACTCAGCATAATGCTAATTTCTATTTGCCTCTGGAAGGCAAACTTGTATGTGGGTTCAGCAATATGTTTAAATACTGAACAAACTCACAGCACTATTTCAGTTGTATATATAATCAACAAACCCTTTTCTACATAAAAGCCTTTGTAAACAAATCCAATCGATTGATACACACAACCTTTTGCATCTTTTTGTTTTATTAGATTTGGAATTTCAATAATGAATGTTTTCGCTGATTTTCTCAAAGCTGATTGGGGGGATTAATAGTGTGACATGCTGGAAAATTGGATGATATGCAATGTATTGTAAAAGTAATATTCTACAGAGTTGTATAATACTATCAAATTAAGGTAAAATATAATTCTGTATTCTATAAAGTCTGTGGTAACAGCTACATTTTATGCCAATATGTTAGGCAGAAACTTGATCCTATTGCAGAAGGGTATCTTACAATTGAAAGTTGAGTCTAAATATTTTCACTGTGTTTGAAACATTGCATTTGGGGTGGTTGTGTTACTTTGCATTAATGATGTGAAGATTTGTAAGTCTGTGGCTGTACACGTCATTATATAGTTACTGTAGGGCAGTAACAAAAAGAGACTGTTTTGCTTTAGTTATCTGTCTAGCCCAGTTCTGCTGACATGAAAAGACTGAGACACTCTGGCTGTAATGATATTGCCACACATGCATGCACGAACAAACAAACACACACACATAATTGCCATAAGATCTTGAGCATTGTTTGATGGCCCATCCTTTCAAAACTCGATGCTATAAACACAGCCACTGAAAAAAGGCAAAAGCTGAACATCTGATGTTATGAAATATCCAACATGCACGACACACTGATCTCCTCATGACCCACCAGTTTGGCTCCACTGTAGAATCTAGAATCCAATGTCTGTGTGCGAGACGTGCTCACCCTGACACCTAAAATGGATTAAGGCACTCAGGGAAATGTTCTGGGTCTGCGGTGAGCCAACTGTGTCAATAATAGTCTGCCTGTCCGCCGGAGACAGGTGTGACTCAGAGTTTGTCGTGCCATGGCTAGAAATATGGCTGAGAAATATGTCATTTGTATTTCCATTGTCCACTTATTATAATAGTAAACATGGGTACCTAGAATTCCCTGGAGAATTCAGCTGGACCTGCTAGGACCACTTGAAACATGTTACTTCCAAAGAAGAAAAAAAAGATCTATAAAACTTCTATAATGTCCGAGATTTTCTCAATTAGATTTAGGTCTGGGGAACGTGCAGTCCAATTAATGGCATCAATGCCTTCGCTATCCAGGAACTGCCTACACACTCTGGCCAAGCACCAGGAGGAACCCAGGGCCCACTTCACCAGCATAAGTTCTGACGACATGTCTGAGGATTTTGTCCCGATACCTAACGGCAGTCAGGGTACTGCTGGCTAGCACGTGGAGGTCTGAGCCAACCTCCAAGGATGTGCCTCCTCAGACCATCACTGACCCACCGCTAGATGATGCTGGATGCTGTTGCATTCTGCATAACCTTCAACATGGCGTCTGCAAAATCTTTCACATCTGTCACATGTTCTCAGTGTGAGTCTGCTCTCATCTGTGAAGAGAACGGGGTGCCAATGGTGGACCTGCCAATACTGGAGGACATTTTCTCTGGAAAATGCCAATCGAGCAGCAAACAATTCACTGTTTGGGAGGTTTCTTGCTGTTGCCTCCTTAGTGCACCGGTTGTCACTTTCATTAGCACCAAGACAGTTGACATTGATTCATAATCGCTCATGTTTCCTAACCGGACAGATTGATATCCCTGTAGTTTATTTGAGATGGGGTTATACTGTGATAATTATATGTTCCCTTTATATTTTTGAGCAGTATATATTTATTTCCTAGCTATTATACATGATAAATGTCTTGTTCAGTTCGCAGTGCATACCAAACCATGCACCGTGGACCCTGTACTGAATGGTTCAATACACGTAGCGTTACACCCCTACATTTTATAGATGGCTTTTTGATGCTCACATACTGAATGGTTCAAAATACTCTCTCCTAGTATGTCTAAACTGCCAATTTAGAGACATTAGGATATGTTTCTGAAGGGCTAGATTCAAATAATCCCCTTCCTGAAGAAGAGGATTATTAAGTGACATTTTGATTAGAGATGCACCGGTATACCGGCTAGCAATTGAAATAGGCTGTTTATAGGTATCAGCCCATTGCTTTAAAAGAGGTTGATTATATCAGACAGTGCTTTTATCTGAATAGGCATCTATTAGGTTCTATTTCATGAACATAACTTTTTCATCGTGTGCATGTGTGGGTCTCATGGTGTTGGAACACCGGCTGGCGTTGCCTCTCTCTGCTGTGAGTTTAGTGTTTGTGAGAGAATGAGTGTACCTATAACTATACTATAGTTATGGTAGCAGCCTTTGAACATTTCAACCTCAACCTTGCATTGTGTTTTCTTCTTAGTGGAATTGATGACTTTAGCGTCTAGGGCCATTGTGGCAAAACGATTGAGTTGAGACTCACTGCTGTAGCACTGTCCAGTTTAGTAACATAATACCGTCTGTGCAGTTGGTGTACCTCTGTGGCATTGAAATGCATAACTGGTGTTGTGCCCTGGAAAATATACCCAGAAATGGTTATAGCTGAGGAAAGTAATTTTAGGAGAAAAAGACAAGTAAAGTATGAAATGTGATGTTTTTCTGATTTATTATAAAGAAAAGTGTTTTTCCTTATTGAGATGGGGGAAATGCTGCACTGTGTGGATGGTGAGCTCTAGGGAGTTAGTTTGGTTTTTGTTCTGGGACTGCTACCTGGCTACTGAGAGAATGTTTGAATTTATTTGTAAACCAGGTCTTATATTTAAAGTTGCCAAAATGAAAATACTCACTAGATCTATGCAACACTAGCTCTAGTTCTCCAATTTTACTGTAGCGCTTGCTTTCTATTTTTGGACACACTTGATCAAACACAACTAAACACATGGTTACAAACATCTACACAAATGTTTTATGTTCTTAGATTTACTGTTATTTATTGGTTGCAAAACATTTACAATTTAAAGCACTAGTGTTCATGTTAGAAAACAAGCCCTGACTTTATGTTGCATCAATCACCTAGCTTCAACATGGATAAAACATCTTAGACATGGCATGTTTAAACAAGGCAGAATTTTAATTCAGGTGAGTAATTTATACTAACACCAAACATGTGTTTTGTTATCATATATGGTTAAAAATATCATAACAGAACACTGAAAATGAAGCAAGATGTTCATTTTTAATAATAACAGTGGTTAAATTATCTTTTTTATTTTTTGTCATGACAAGCTACCACTAATATTTGCAATGGTAAGTGTATTTTTTGTCTTAATAGCCGACCATATGATGAAATATTAGCTGAATTAGAATAATGTTTTGCATTTGCTTAGATTTCTCTTTCTTGTGGTGTGTTGCCCAATTTAAATAAAATTCAAGTAAAGCATTCAGAATTTAACCTTGTCTCCCAGGATGAGATACTTCCCATGTGACTATTGAATGTGCATGGGCAGTGTTGTGAGTTTATCCAGTCCCCTGAGGTTGGGGGAAGTGAATGAACTGCACTAATGTATTTGCAGAGCTAATGTATTTGCAGAGCAGGGTTAGCCACAGTCCTGGACCGGTTGTGTTTTGCCCTACTCAGACGTTTATGTGGAGTGGATTCTAGCCTTTGATTGACCCCTTTTTGCCTTGTAAAGAGCATTTGTCAGTGTCTGTTTTGATTCAATTTCACAATGTGTTAAGATCTAGGAAAAGCCTCATGCAAATCCCCATTGATTACATTCAAACGTGCACAGACACACACACCCACACGCACGCAGACAGACGGACAGACACACACACCCACACACACTTGTTTTCCTATCACGCTTTTCTTTTTTAACCTAACCTTAAACTCAATAACCCAAAATGTATGCCTAAAGTCAACCTAAACCTAATACCTAGCCCTAAACTTAACCTAATGCCTAAACCGTACCCTAAGTCTAACACTAATCTCATTGGAAAATCTTACCTAAACCTAACCCCTAAACTGGAAATACTCATTGGGGCCAGCTAAAAGCTTTGTGGAAAACAAACTGCTGTTTGTCAGGACTTCTTGTAAAACCAAGATCACAATCACACACACACACAAACACACAAATAAACCCAGCCCTCACTCTAGCTGTCCCCTCGACATATTCCGCTCTACATGAGTACAATTGTGTAGATTAGAGCACTCCTTTAGCTGTTGTTCAGTAGGGCCAAACATCGTCGTGAGACAGCTCAGCAGCCGGCGTTGGTCCTCACACACTGTTATGTAATCCTGCACGGCTCAGGGCACGGAGGGCTAGCTGAGCTACGTGTAATGAGCATGTATTATGTTTATGTGTGTACAGGGGAAAACACAACCCCATATTAGAATACCACTGTGTGGCCTGACGTTGACAGATAATGACGTTATTGTGTTCTCATCATGTAATTCTGAACACATTATGTGTCTACCACTCAATTACACCGTTTTATGTGTATGTTTCAAATAACACTTGACAGCCCCTTAGTGTGACTTTTTTGCATATGATTTCAGTACTCGCACAGTGTTCCAGAATTTGATTATGATTAAACATCAGGGATATCAATCTTTCCAGTTAGGAAGCATAAGTGATTTGCTAATAAAAGTGACAACAGGTGCACTGGAGAGGCAACAGCAAGACAGCTCCCAAAAATGAATTGTTTTGCAGGGGGTGGCCACAGACAATTGCTGTGTCCTTATTCTTCCTGACTGTTTCTTCCAGTTTTTTGCGTTTTGCTATTGTCCTTGTCCCTACTGGTAGCATGAGGCGGTACCTGCTGCCCATTTAGGATGCATTGGTAGTCCAGCTCCTCCAGGATGGAATATCTATACGTGCCGTTGCAAGGTTAGCTGTGTCTCCCATTACAGTCTAAAGAGCATGGAGGAGATATCAGGAGACGGTCCGTTACGCGAGGAGAGCTGGACAGGGCATCAACCCAGCAAGGATGAGCAGGAGGAGCCCTGCCAGGGCCTGACAAAATGACCTCCCATGGGCAACTGGTGTGCATGTGTCTAACCAAACTGTCAGAAAACGACTCTATGAGGGTGGCATGAGCGCCCTACTTCCTCTAGTTGGACCTCAAACCCAGCACCGTGAAGCTCGATTGGCATTCTGGAGTGAACATTACAATTGGCTGGTCTATCACTGGCGCACAGTTTTCTTCAGAGATGAGAGCAGGTTCACACTGAGCACACATGACAGAGACACTGTGTTAAAGGTTATGCTGCCTGGGGGGGAATATAAGGATAGACGTTCATGTGCTAGTCAACGGTTATTTCTAATCCAGTCGTCAATTAATTGGTGATTTTAGTTTCCATTGACCGTTGTTATTTATTTTGAATTACATCATTTACAGTATATATTTTGATCATTGGGACCCAATGTGTTATGTAAGTGTTCCCTTTATTTTTTGGAGCAACGTAGTAATGGATCTATCTATATTGATTGATTACAATTATATTAGCAAACTACTACCGGCAGTAATACTGTTTTTAAGGAATACTGAATAATTATTGACCAACATACAGACACAGTCCTTTCTCTGTGGATCGCGGCACAAAAGGTATGCTTCACTTGTTGCATCAATAAAACATGCTAACGATCAGGCAATAGGCTTTGTGTTAATCTATAATTTACCCTATTATTTTGAAGCTCTCAAAAGTTTCTGACAAATTAGGAATTAGGATTTTTGCATATTTAGTTATGGAAATATATGGCTTCTACTGATACAAACTAATTACAGCGTTGTGTTCGTACCCCTTTGGGACCACTGAAGCCTGATCCCTCCTGTGATCGTACGTGTCAAACGTTTAAATAGTTTTCCTTCCATTTTCTAGTTTGATTGAAACCGACGTCAACGTGCTGATGCTAACATTATTGCTTCCTCCTGGATAGTTTGCCAACCCTCACACTGGGCACAAACTTGGGTACTTCCCAACCAACGTGATTTTCAAACGTATATTCAAACGTTTTGGTTGAGGCCATACAAGAACCCAGGTCATGTTCTCTGTGTTTTGTAGTACGTTGTCAACAGCTTCCTGTGCTTTCTCGGCCTCTGTGCATGTTGCTGTCCACGCAGCTGCCAGCAGAGGTGATGGTCTGAAGTTGTCCTTTGTCCCAGAGAAGAATACTTGTATGTGGATCTTTTCAAATGTAGAGGGCGAGATGTAAGTCTGTGATGTACCCACTGTTGACCATGAGGACCGATGGTCTTATTTACGCCCCGGCATTTGGACATTATGAAACAATGCAGACCAACCGGTCTACAAAACGGTCATGTGAGAATGTTGAATAGGGCGGAAGAGAATTTGGGTACTTGAAGTAGCTTATTCAAATACAACCATAACCTGAAGTCTGGAAGCTTACTGGCATTTATGGGGTCATCAATATTTCATCAAAGAGCTCCAGGTAAACCAGGTCTAGCTCAATTCCTATATCCACAATGTATTTTTATGAGTTGGGGTAAATAGACATTTTTGTGACTTTTCTATAGTAAATGTCTGGATGCTGAGATTATTTCTGGTCTTTGGTTGGATACGTACTGTTTATATATCATAGATGTTGAATGGCGTTGGGAGTACACAATTCCTGAGGCATCAGATGTTGGGTTTCTGAGCACCATCTGTTAGTTGACCATATTATAACTCTGCATTTATGTGTGTCAGTTTGTGTGTGTGGTTGGGTTTGTGTCAATTTGAGTGTGAGTGCATTTCTGTGGACATAATATTCATCTTGACATTTCCTGGGTAGTGACGTGTCGTCCCCCTAGCCAACACGTATCATAATGGTGATGTGATCATGGGAAACACCCCACAGCCTGGTGTTTTAAAAAGGCACGCTAAGTGATTACATCATCTTCCTCAGCCAGCCCCTGAAGAACAAGCCATTCAGTGGTGGGCTTAAACGAGACTCTGCTGGAGGGCCTTTTGAACGGCCTGTTTAGCAAGGTTGTACCTCAAGTATTGTTAGTGCTCTTGAGAAGGGGCCGATTTATAAGGCCCCAATATGTTATTCGCTAACATTTTGGTTTGAATACCGGTACATTTTATTAGATTGTTACAATTTCTTTTTTTAAGAAATTTAAGAAATAAATCTGTAAGACATGGGTCTCTCATCCTGTTGAGTGATATGTTATGCTTGATATAAAATTATGTTGGCCAACATTTCCCGGTCGCTAGGTCTTTTCTGTGTGACTAAATGCGTGTCATTTGCATCAGCGGTAACTTTAAATGTCCTTATCCTTGCAAAATAGCACTATCCAGTTGTAACTCATTTACCACAGGCTATTATTGCTTTCTTATCTCTTCCAATATTACTCCTCAACACACTTTGACCATAGCCCCCACCTCCTCCCTGTCCAGCCATTAGAACGATAAGGGCTTTTCATTTTACTGTAAATTACTTCCTTTAACAGGAAAGTACTACTGTATCAGTGCGATTACTATCATCAGCTGATGTTTGACGTTAATCCAGCGAAAGTCACTATATCATCAAGCAGGGTTTGACGTGAGTACTAACAGAATGATTACCATCAGCCAGGGTTTGACGTGAGTAC
>JACXGK010003757.1:16619-42884 GCA_016801125.1 Novumbra hubbsi
CAGGGTTTGACGTGAGTACAGACAGAATGATTACCATCAGCCAGGGTTTGACGTGAGTACAGACAGAATGATTACCATCAGCCAGGGTTTGACGTGAGTACAGACAGAATGATTACCATCAGCCAGGGTTTGACGTGAGTACAGACAGAATGATTACCATCAGCCAGGGTTTGACGTGAGTACAGACAGAATGATTACCATCAGCCAGGGTTTGACGTGAGTACAGACAGAATGACTACCATCAGCCAGGGTTTGATGTCGCCAGTCATTCAGTCCCTGTAATTGCACTTTTGTGGGGCTGACCAAACCCCAAACATTTATCAAAAGTTTCCCACAATTATTTTTGGGTTTTTTAGGAATCTGCGCTGTTGTCAAAAACCCCCAAGTCTGGTTTTCAGATGAGCTGTTGTAAAACATCCTGTATAGGTCTTCTAATACAGTGGAAGTCAACAGGCTAGAGATCAATTCCATGAATAACAATGCACTTCTGTATTATAGATAATTTTGATATTTGTGGGCTCATTCAATTCAGGAAAATTCACACCAATTCTTGCAGTCGGCTTATTAAATAACATTTGAGTTGTAATCTTGTCTAAATAGCTGTTGTTAGTGAAAAATATACCCAAAGATGTATTTGGCATAAACCTGAGGTACCATCAGCGGCTGATAAGCAGGTAGCTTCAAAATATGTAATACAAAGTATATGCTTATAAACTATACCTAAATACTTTTTAATTACCAACAACTTTTGAAAACATTCTGTCACCTTTGGTCAATCCAACTCAAAACAACTGCAAAAAAGTATTTCTAGCTGGTTTCGTTGGTGCCTGCTATATACCAACCTAAAGAAAATGTGAGCTATCCAACACACACAACATTTTATAATCAATGTTTGTTATTTGACAAAGCTTAACATATCAAATTACGTTATTTGGTTCAAAAGGTGTTTCTTGAACCAATGGGTTGAATTTTAACAGTCATGAAATGTGTCATGCTAATTACCATTAGTATCTAGATAGGGTTTAGGATGTTGCTAACCAATGGGGGTTAGGGTTAACTAGCTAGTTTAAGTGAGTAAAAACAATGTTTTTCAGGTGTAACATTAGGGGTTGATACTTGAGTAGCTTGCCAGCACATATACACGCATGCACACACATACACACCCCAACTCACTCACCAAAGTGTAGTGCTGTGGCTGAAGCAAATCTGTAATAATATTTCATTAATCTGATGATAGCCAAGCCGTATAGCTGTGGCTGACAGCACAGGATCCCATTAACTTGACTGCCCCTTCACATAATTGACTTCTTGAAGGAGCTACTTGATTAAAATATTAAATATCCTCTGTAATTATGTGACAGAAGATTTATGTTGTAGGTGTACGAATAGGTTTCCTGAAAAAAAACATGCTTAAAGTATAGTGGGTTGAATCATCATAACACCTGTGAATGTTGCTGGATGCATCACATAAATAGCTGACTTAAAAGCTGACTCAACATTGCTACTATTTTCCCCAAGAAACATTTTCACCGAATGTATTGTGCTTGGGGAAAAGTATGACAGTATGGTTCTGTAGAGAGTCCTAAACAAAATAAATACTGATGTATGCTATACCAGTAAATAGTACCAAATAAAAGGACATTCCCCAAAAACCAGTCAAATACACCATAAACTACACCATAACAGACATTAAACATGTACTTGGAAAAAAGGCTGTGTACACTTTTTTCAAGACGGGAAGTATGTCTTAGAATGATTTTGAGACTGAAAGGATTTTGAGAGGGTAAAAATGTGCACTGGTAGCTGACAGGAGCACCATTTAAAAATGGTTTGACCATCAGATAAAGATTCATGAATGTTCATGTTTATGCCACGCTACAAGGTAATGATGAAAATCCTATGACATATTGGCCCATGTAGGGATTATACTGTGCATCCGGAAAGTATTCCCAGCGCTTCACTTTTTCTCATTTTTATTATGTTACAGCATTATTCCAAAATGTATACAATATTTTTTTCACCTTTGGCAACAATTATGCTACAAGCTTGGCACACTTATTTCTTGCTTTTCCCATTCTTCTTTGCAGGACCTCTAAAGCTCCATCAGGTTGGATGTGGAGCGTAGGTGCACAGACATTTTTTGATTTCTCCAGTGATGTTCAATCGGGTTTGGGTCTGGGCTCTGGCTGGGCCACTCAAGGACATTCATGGATTTATCCAGAAGCCACTCGTTTGTTATCTTGAATGTGTGCTTGGGGTCGTTGTCCTGTTGGAAGATGAACCTTGGCCCCAGTCTGAGGTCCATAGCGCTCTGGAGCAGGTTTCAATCAAGGATGTCTCTGTACATTGCTGCATTCATCTTTACCTCGATCCTGACTAGTCTCCCAGTTCCTGCCAACATCCCCACAGCATGATGCTGCCACCACCATGATGGTATTGGCCAGGTGATGAACGATGCCTGGTTTCTCCAGACATGACGCTTGGCATTCAGGCCAAAAAGTTAAATATTTGTTTCATAATTTTTCATTTAATTTGGTTTCACATGGCCTGAGAGTCCTTCAGGTTCCAAACTCCAGATGGGCTGTCATGTGCCTCTTACTGAGGAGTGGCTTCCGTCTGGCCACTCTACCATACAGGCTGGATTTTTGCAGAGAAGGTTGTCCTTCTGGAAGGTTCTTCTCTCTTCACAGAGTAATGCTGGAGCTTCTAAGCCCCTTCTCTCCAGATTGCTCAGTTTGGCCGGGCAGCCAACTCTAGGAAGAGTCCTGGTGGTGCTCAGTGGGTCCTCCAATGCTGCAGAAATGTTTCTGTACCCTTCCCCAGATCAGTGCCTCGATACAATCCTGTCTCGGAGGTCTACAGACAATTCCTTGGACTTCATAGCTTGGTTTGTGCTCTGACATCGTTTTTTATTTTTAATAGATTTGCAAAAAATCCTGTATACCCAGGCAATCTATTTTGTATCCAGCCCTTTTACCCCAATTGCATGACATTCAATTCGTGATGAAGGCCTTGCTTCATTGTAACTCCCAGCATATTAGGGACAGTTGATGTGTCTTTTGAAAGCACATCCGATTCTGTTCAGGTACTTATCTTACTGCTTACTCAACCAGGAAGTATAAATTAGCATATCTCCATGCCAGAAGGGACGCACTATCCATCCTTCTTCCTTTCTACCTCAATTGAGCTCACAGGCCACCACAAGGACTGTGTACAAGGACGTTACACAGCCCAATTCTATTACTAACCTCCCAAACCTGTATTGTGCTCGCCTGTTGTTGTCGGGACACCTAGGCAAATGCAGAAGCAGGATTCAAACCCTTTCTCCCAACGATATAACTATGATATGATATTATGATAAAAAAATGAAGTGTGTGTGTGCAGGCCTTGTACTGGTAAGTATCTACTTCCTCCTTGTTATTATGTGTTTTATTGTCAACAATGAACACATAATGTTGTTTGGCAACACCTTTCCTTTTGTATTTTCCTTTTTTTATGACTTTTTATGAGGCACAAGGATTGCAGTTCTAGAACAGAATTACATGGGTGGACTGTGTGTATGTTTATTGTCTATTATTAAACACTAGGACATTCATGCCTTCTATGTCTCCTGCAATACATTCTAGTGAGTTGAGATGTATTGCATTCAGCAAGCATCTTATGGTCTCCAGTGTGACTGGAGACCATGAAATCGCAGTTTTAAAAAGCTGTGAAAGTTTTTAAAGCTGTGGCTTTATGACACTGATCATATAGAAGGTATATAATCATGCTGGTAAAGGATACTTTTTTGTATTACTTGTGAGGCAAAGAAGAGCGATAATCATGGAAATAATAGTTGCTGTTTATTTTACTGGGTTGCAATGATTGTTGCAGTGCGATTGGAGACAGTCGATTGCAGTGCGATTGGAGACAGCCATTTTTATTCATGACTTGTATGTGATTAATAAAATTGTTTGACAGTAATGAATAATAATTTTAATATAAATTCACTCATTAAAACAGCAAGTCTTTGTAGTATTCGTTTAAGGTGTGTCCCTAGTTATGGTTTTTATATTTATTTTTGTCAAAATCTCATTGTATCTACTTTGCGCTTTCTGTGAGGAAGTTTTAATCAACAAAGCAAAGTAAATAAAAATTTCTCCACCATTTTCTTAATCTAATGTGGATCCCAGTGGGGATCACTGACTTGATAAGTAAAATTTCACAGTATTTTAACTGTCAGATATGTTAAATGTAGGATTTAAAAGAGAGGGGCGCGAAGGATAGGCGGAGGCTCTTTAAATGATTCGCTAGGCTTGAAGTATACATGCTTGAAAGTGCACTTGGTTTGCTTTTCCCCGTCCGTAATGTGGAATTAGTTAATAACGCAAACTGCTTTAATATGACAAATCACATACAGTAGACAATCCAGAAATGGCAGTTACATTGTAGGTAGATCCTGTTTGTCGACAGTGTGTTGGTCAAATCACAGCCGCTAATAAAGTATGTTAACCGCCAGATTCTATACAGACTCTCAAGCTATTACAGTACATTAACCCGTCTATTGATTCTACCTCAGACCTAACCCTCACGGAAGTAGACCTCAAGTCTAATGTAATGATGATAAGGAGATCAATTGACTGATGCTTTCTGGATGTCTTTAAGATCTTACCCTCAGCACTCCTGCTGTCCATAATCCAGAGGGCTAATTACCAGACACAGGCATAGAGTGGATATATCAAGCCTGAAGAGGTCTGATCCGTTTTTACTTTCATCTTTGAAGCCCTGTCCTATCTAACAGGCAAGGAGTGAGTCATGGGTAATTGTCTGTGATGGCCAAAACATGTGGTTTGTGTCATTCTTCACTTTAGACTATTTGAAGAGGCTTGGTTCAGAGGTGTGGCACTGACTACAGGCAAACTAAGCTGACAGATACGAGGTGGTCAGAGAACCGTGCTTAATATATGTTTAGAGAGGCCTGGGAGTTTGACACTAAGACCAGGATAGAGAAACTGATGGTTTGAGAGGATTTTAAAAGTTTTTTCCAAAACACTATAGATGACTTAAATCCGAAGAGGAGGTTTTTTGATGGTGAATATGAAATTGGACTTCTCCCATTTTTTCCAACTTGGTACAATGAAAATATATTTTATATATTTATGCCCCTTTGAAGAGATTTCTTTGGGTACGAAAGCCAGCTTATGACTAAAGGCTAGTTGCAGCTGGTATAGGTCGTAACTCAGCGTCCAATGTAGAATGCACAATCTACATGAAGAATCTTATGATAAGAACTGTCACGCTTTGTCTTCTGGTGTGACATTCATTCATACAACAACGGTCCAGGTAATTATTCATCTTTTTGGTTTTTGGTGTTGTCATTAATATGTTTTCACAACATCTTAAACAGTAAAAAGGATGCCTACACATGCACCATCCAAGTTATACAATTCACTTTGATTTCAAACAATTGAAACTATTTTCCCTAAGCCTAATAATAACATTAACCCTAACCCAAAACTCAATCTTTACCCCACTACCGGCCACAGGGAATTCGGATTGGGGGAGCTAAGATCAGCAATCACCAGAGCAACCAATTAGCTCAACTTGGCGAGTGAGATGTGGGAAATAAATGTAGTAAAATATATTTTGCTTCATTTCACTCCATTTGGTAGCGAAAGCGCTACATTTCAATTCTATATATTCAGTCTCGGTTGTCCTAGAATGATAGCGCCGTCGGATGTCTTCCAGACATAATTATTGGGACGCCTACACATGACACCTACAAGAGCTTGTATGACATCTCATTCTAAATCCATAGGCAATAATATCGAGTTGGTCCCCCCTTTGCATCTATAACAGCTTCCACTATTCTGGGAAGGCTAAATACAAGATTTTGGAGTGTGTCAGTTGTAATTTTTGCCCATTCCTCCAGAAGAGCATTGGTGAGGTCAGACACTGATGTTGGACAAGAGGCCCTGGCTCGCAATCTTCATTCTAGTTTATCCCAAAGGTGTTCAGTGGGGTTGAGGACAGGGCTCTGTGCGGGCCAGTCAAGTTTTTCCACACCAAACTTATCCAACCATGTCTTTATGGATCTTGCTTTGTGCACTGGGGTACGGGTAATGCTGGAACAGAAAATGGCCTTCCCCAAACTATTCCCACAAGTTGGAAGTATAGAATGTTCCAAAATGTCTTGGTAAGCATTAACATTTCCCTTCAGTGGAACTGAGGGGCCTAGGCAAACCCCAGAAAAACAACCCCATGGCATTATCCCTCCTCTACCGTTCTTTACCGTTGGCACAATGCAGTCAGGCAGGAAACGTTCTCCTGGCATTCGCCAAACTCAGACTTGTCCATCAGATAGAGAAGTGTGATCTGTCACTCCACAGTACACGTTTCCACTGCTCCAGAGTCCAGTGACGCCGTACTTTACATCACTACATCTGACGCCACTCCATCTGACGCTTGGCATTGTGATTGGTGATGTAAGGCTTGTATACAGCAGCTTGACCATGGAAACCCATGCCATGAAGCACACACAATTTTATTGCTGATGTTAATGAGATTTGGAACACACTATGTGCCTCAGCACTCGGCGACACCGCTCTGTAACTTTACATAGTCTGCCAGTTGCTGAGTTGCTGTGGTTCCTAAACACTTCCATTTTGCAATTATACTACTTACAGTTGAATTGCATTGGTGGCATTTTATTACAGTACAATGCTAGAATATCAGAGAGCTCTTAAGAAGGACTCATTCTTTCACAAATGTTTGTAAAGGCATACTGCATGGCTAGGTGCTTGATTTTATACACCTGTGGCAATGGGACTGAATAAAACACCTGAATTCAATGATTAAGAGGTGTGGCCCAATACTTTTGTCCATATAGTCTATGTTGGTAAATGTTTACTTCTTTCTGCGTGTGATAGATTGCTGTTTGTCCGCAGTTCTCTTTGGAGCCAGGATTTAAATATCAACAACAACGTCTGGCTTTAAAATACGTTGTTGTGTTAATAAATTGCTACCCATCCACTTGGTCTGGCCATTCCTTTCCTTTTAGTAGTGAAATGCTGACTACACCCGTGGCCATTGTGCTGCTTCTTTGGCGGTATGTTCAGGTCATATTTTAGGTCTTTGCTTGTTACAAAAACAAGATTCAGTAACGTGCATGTATAATGATAGTAAGCTCACAAAACAACATCAGTTAGCTGTTTCTAGGGGCAACCGGGTTAGTAGGCGAGCTTGTTTAGGTGGTTGTCTATGCATGTGTGCACAGAACCAAACAAGTGGACTAATAACAAACTAAATAGCCGCTGAAAAGTGATCATTATAGTGATTAGGACAAACAGCACTTGTTTTGACACATATTCATGAGTCATATTTGACTCATATTCGCCTTCCTGCCTTTGCGAACTGTGGAAGTTGTTTCACCTTTCAAACAATGCTTTTGTCAAAATGTAGTGGGGGCAAGCGTTGACAATTGCCTTAAGAAGTGCTATGGTGAAATGCCCCTTTGACTCTTTAGACTGAAATATTTGCTTGTGCGGACTGGCTAAAAGTTTACTTGGAACGTTAAATGTTCCATGGTTTACTGTACTTATATTTTGGAGGACTTTTGGTACAATGTAAAATAATGCATAAATCATTTGAAAATTGATTCTTTAACTATCTCTATAGTCCTATTTCTCCTCACACTATGTCAACCCCCCCCCCCCAGGTAACATCATTACTTCCTTCTGGACGAAATGAAGGATTATAGTTGTTATGAAACTATTTCAATAATAATTTTGTAGTGGATGGTTTTGCATAGTGAAGCAAATTATGTTTATGCACAAAAGCAAAGGTACATACAACTTGTGGAGAGAAACATAGAAAAGAGAAATTCTTGGATCATCTGAGTCAATAGCTTTGCTTTTAGGATATGAACTTGTCTTCACGTGTTGGCAGATGGAGGATTTCTAGTTATGTGTCTAGTTATGTGTCTACTTATTGATCTGATTGCCAAAGCACTTGAGCTGTTACCATATGGCCATATCATTTTCTCCTCAAACATCTCTGTGTGTGCTCCTTTGTGTTCGTTGTGGTCTGTTAGCATGTTTGTGCTGTTAATGAGCGTGCATGAAAATTTAACCATAATCAATAGGTTACTATTTGCAGTTGTGTGTTATAAGTAATTACAGTGACTTTGTTGAGTGATTAGGGATATTCCCTCCTACTAGGTAACAGTAGAAAAGATTAGGAGCTAAGGTGGTGGTAGCCATGGAAACTCACTGAGGCGTTCGGTCGTGTGTTGTCTTGGCTGGTGCTGCAGTTGTGGTAAGGGGAGGGACAGGATTGGCTGTATCCACCTCTGGCTCTCCTGGTATGATCACTGCCACCCTAGGTCTTAACAATTACACAAACAAATACGAAGACAGATGAGCTGAATGTATAGAGTTGTTTTTTGGGTTTTCTCAAGTATAGTTTTCTCTAGTTTATTCGGACAGGACATATTGGAGGATGGAGGACCATTTGTGGTCGGAGGGGGGGGGGGGGGTTGTTTTCATTTGGATGAGAGGCGAGAAGTTGCAAAAACTATTTAAGGAAAAATAGTAGTTGCTATCTCAGAGTTAGCAGCCGGAAGCACATGAAGATATCAATCTGGGTGGCAGCCGGTAGGTTTCTAAATGCGAAAATTAGCCTCAGCTCATTTGTCTTGATGAATACAGCATGTGCTGTAAACTTTAATTTAAGCTCCGATTGGAATGTCTTCCAGAGAGTTGCTGCCACTGCCGGTCGCAGGCCACTGGACCCTGCCTTGGCACCTCTGCAGCAGCTTATGCAAAGAGCCCCTGTGCATTTTGAAATATTCATGTTATCGGTTTGTTTTTTTATTGGATTGTAAATCAGTTTTTTTTATAACATAACATTTATTTCATGTGGTATCTGGTGTTTTGGAATCTCAGGTACGCAGATTGACAGGTTATTGTCAACATTGACAAATTCTTTTGAACATGTGTCATGCCCTGGCTGCGAGCCCCTGGCCATTTCAGGGCAAGACTATTTGTGAGGCCTCTAGCCCTCTTCATGCCATTGTGGGCTCCCCAGTCAGAGCAGCTGCATTCAGTTGACTCTGATTGGGGAGCCTACTTAGGTTCATTTTCTAGCCACACCCGGGGTGGTTTATTGCTTGTGCTGATCTCAACAGTTCACGGTTTGTCCTTTGTTTAACTCCTATTTCATGTAGATACGCTACACGTTATTTGTATATTGTTTTATGTTTGTTTGTGTCTCAACAACAGCTCACGGTTTGTCTTTCATTTAATTCAAGATTCATGTGAATACTCTACACGTAATTTGTACTTCGTTTTATGTTGGTTGCATACCTTTCATTTTCCGTTTACAGTTCGTGTTAGTTTGTATTGGTTTTGTTTTATTGGATTAAATCACCTTTTGTTTATACAATGTCCGCTTATGGTTCCGCCGCACAACAACACCGTGACAACATGAGCACTTGGCTGCCAGTTCCTGATCTTTTGAGGGGATTATTTGAGTGGAAGTATGAGAGGAAGAGAAAATACTTCAGTGACCCACCTCTTTCAGCTCAAGCACTGACCTGATCCTAAGCACTATATGTTAAATAATGTTTTTTTTTGACAATGTGAAGTTGAGACTGTAGTGGTGTCTATTGGCATGGTATCCAGCATAATTCTCAAAATGCTGTTTCTATTTTTTGGTAAATGCTAAATAATAAAAAAATATATGTCAGGTAACTATTCAAAAGATTATGTCACAGCTATAACAGTCTTAAGTCTATGTCCATAGACCCACTGCAAAGCAGCCTTTAGATGTGTTGTATAAAATGGCTATTGGTGTTTTAAACACACAACAATGAACCAATGCTTCCCCCGTTGATGATTGCAACTCCCTGCATTGGTAAATGTCACTTTGAATTAGCTTCTGGGTGGTAACCTTTAAACAAAGGCTTTTACTGGATTCTCATGTCATCCTTATTCCCTATTATTGGGCTTGTAGATGCAGAGAAACATACCACACAGTATTCACAGTATTCGCTAATGAGATGTCTGTCCTTTACTTGTATCCTTCGTTTTATCTGTCCCCATGTGCCAGTTTTCAGTCCGCCTGAATCAGACATCCCAGACACTGATCAATGTTTTATAAACCACCATTCTCACCACCGTGTAATTAGTTTGTAGTGTATTTACAAAAGTAATACATTAGTAAAAAGTTGTTGTTGTACTCCTGTTGTCTGTCATTTGGGTTCACAGTGCTAATTAAGGTATTTGTTTTCTAATTGTTGGATTTAGCTTGGTTGGTTAGTGAAATCAGGCCTGAATATGACAGCTGGCACTGACACAGCTAATGACTGACTACTAGCGCTCTCTCAGTCTTACACACATTCAACTCCCAAAATAACATGGACATTCCCATGGCCTCTACTCTTAGGAAGCAGGCTAGTATTCAATGCTATACTTCAGCACTAACAGTTTGTTGTTTGTTTGTTTTGTCAACCGACAGAAGTTGTGTTAATTTATTACTGCATGTCTTTTGTGACGTTTTCAAGTTGATACTAACCTGTAAGAACGGGTCACTTCAGCTGATGGCAATTTTCAGACTTGATCAAAGAATCTTTATTCCGAAACGTGATTGACAACGTTTTCACACTGATGTCGCTAAACAGTGATGTCGCTCAGTTGCCATACTGTTGTAAAGTAACAACATTGATTAGTTGGCACTTCATACGCTAATGATGGAGCCATGTACGGGAGGGCTTGCAGCACTCTGTCAGTGTCATATCATTGAAGAGGACTCAGGGGGAGGTCGTAAACTAACTCTATTTGACAGTTGCTATGCAGATGTGGCAATGTCACACGGTTACCTGGCCGTCTGATGTGTGAGCAAGACAAGGTAGGCAGAAGAGTGATGGAGGTGTTTGTCAAACAGCCCGTTGTAATGATCCATAGCACCCTAGATCACCACCAAAATTCCTCAGAACTCTGTGTAAATGTGTTTATGCTCGGTTAACTTCATTGGCAATGGTTGATGTGTCTGTATTCTGTGGAATTAAAACAAAGCTGTTTTTAGGGATGTCACGCCAAAGAAGGAGTGACTTCATCTGGGCTTGGCAGCTGCAGCAGTGATGAAAATAGCTTTGTGTGGGAGGGGGCAGAAAGAAACGATGATATCAAGGGTAAACAGTCAAAAATATACTGTGTGAAACCTGCATCATCGCTGTGTGAGTAAAGGACATCACGGCCACAGTGCCTACTGACAACAAAGCAAAATCTTGCCGGTGTGGCTGGATAGCTACTGCTGTGTTTGTGTTGATATCTGTGATGAAACTCAGAGCCTGTAATCTGGCTCAGTGTGGTATGGGATGAAATTCTCAAACCCCAGATACGAATTGACAGTGTATCAGACAATATATCAATATCTTGTGTGACAAAACCAAAATAAGATGATTGAAATAAAGGCTCTTGGAAAAGTGATACTCCACTCAGTGATGAGTATAATAGAGAAATACCTCACTTTCACTCTCTATGTAAACTCCAGACACTGGCACTAGAACGTTCTACCTGCACAAAGTAAAGTTCTTAGATATTGGACTTCAAAGATTTCATATCCCAGGTCCTCAGAACGTTTTTTCTTTTAGTGGGGTGTGATTGCAGATAGTTCTGAATTCTGTATTTAGCAACAATGTTGAATAGTAGAGATATATATTGATTATATAATGATTTAACTAACAGAACGCCTGTCAACCTTTCTAATGACACTAAAATATACACAATGATTCGCCAAAACGTTAACCTACTGTAGGTACTTGGGGTGCCGTCAAGACAGCGCCGACCCACGGAGGCATGGACTCTATAAGACCCTTGAATGTGTCCTGTGGTATCTGGCACAAGGCCTTCGCAGCAGATCCTTCGAGTTGTGAGTTGGAGATGCCATAGATCTGACATGTTGGTCCAGCACATTCCACAGGTGCTCAATCAGACTGAGATTTGGGGAATTTGGAGGCCAGGGAAACACCTTAAACCAGGGGTCTTCAAATCCAGACATCAAAGCCAATTTCACTCAAATTTTTCTGCAACCCCCTAATTAGAGACTTATTTAGACCTGAGATAGCAGGTGGGTGCAATTAGTGATGAGGTTGAACACAAAACCAGCAAGCTTCGGGTCTCGTAGGGTAAGATTTGAATACCCCTGCCTTAATCTCTTCGTCATTTTTCTCAAACCATTCCCGAACAATGTGTGTAGTCTGGCAGGGCGCATTATTCTGCTGAAAGAGGCCACAGCCATCAGGGAAATACCATTGCCATGAAATGGTGTACCTTGTGTGCATTGATGTTTAGGTAGGTGTCAAATTTGAATGCCTGGACCCAGGCGTTTTACAGCAGAACATTTTCCAGAGCATCACACTCCCTCCAATGGTTTTACTTTTTCTCACAGTGCATCCTGGTGATATTCCACAGGTAAACGGTGCACAACTAGACAGCCATCCATGTGATGTAAATGAGAACAGGTCTGACTAGACGATCTTCCAATGATCCAAGGTCCAGTTCTGACGCTTACATGCCCATTGTAGGAGATTTTGACATAGGACAGGTGTCATCATGGGCATCATTGGCGCTTGTCAAAGTAATTAAGGTCTTTACTCCTGCCCATTGTTCCTGCATCCAACACGTTGACTACAAGAACTGATTGTTTGCTTACATCTAACTTACCTAGACCTTGAGATGTGCCCTAGTTAAGAGATGATCAAAGGTATTTGCTTCACCTGTGAGTGGTCAGAATGTTTTGGTCCATTAGTGTATGTAATAATGTTATGTGAACATTTGTTAATGGTGTCATGAGTTTGCGGTTATTTTGCATGACACAGGAACAGAGATGATGGAATAAACTATTATTTAATAAACAAAGACTTTGTAACGCGTGGACGTTACATACAGACTGACCTTGCGTGAATCAGCTTACAGCGAAGAACTACAGCAACATTGACATCCACATGTCCAAGGACTATTGACAATGACTGACCAGAATCATTGGGGCTAGAGGGACTAAACAAGCGGATAACGAGTCACAGCTGAAGACAATTAACTAACAAGACAGGACATAGAAACTGGAATACTAGAAACAAAAACCATAAACCATAGAAATACAATAACTGCCTTTACAGATTTGTCACATAATAGCAAACTTCCTATGCAGAACTAGCAACCATGCTTTAATGCTGGAGTTTACTGATATATTTTGCTTGTCCCTCACCTGTGGAAGTCTGTAAAGCACTTGTTATTTCTAAAATCGAATGTAGTGAATCTGTATATTTGTGAAAGAATAGATGATTTTTTTATTTACGGTATATAGTCAGAAACAGCAATGACTCTTCAGTGGGCTTTAACAATGCTCTGTTTGTAGCACAAAGAGCGATGAACATTCTTCTCAATAACAACTAACAAATCCAAGTCATTATTAAAGACAAGAAATCCAACAACATGCCTTCTCATATTGATCATGCCATTTTTCAAGGACGACACAGTAAAGCTTGAAGTTTCTGCTCTTAATTACACTGGCTAAAAACAAGGACAGATTCACTTTTTCTAAAGAGAAAAGGTGTTCATTGAACTGGAGAAGACAAGTAGCCCCTTCAACAGTTCTGGAGATCAACGCAGCCACTGTTTTCATGTCAGCGTCAATGCAAGATTGTGCTGGAGGCAGGGAGACTCATAGAGCCTATTGGCAGAAAGCCTAATGTCTTCAGTGACTGTTGTCACGTCTGTGATGTGTGGTATTTGATACTTCCTGTCCCTGCAGCCTGTTGCCACCCATGTCCAGTTGTCTGACTTCCTGTTTGAACACTCTCCCAGTGGTTCTCTCCGGCCTTTCCCTATCTTCTCCCTCTATATCTCTCTGTATTTCCCTCTCTGTTTTTCTCTTTCTCGCTCTCTGTCACACTGCCTCCAAGCTGCTTCAACCTGACATTGATAGGTTTCCCAGTCCATCCCAGGGGACCTAACCCAGAATTGAGCTTTCTCAACCCCTGCAGTGAGTTGACGCTGTTCACAGGACTACCTGTGCACACACTTTTCACCCCCCCTGCAACCTTCCCTTGCCTATCTCGCCTCCCTCCGCCCACTACTCAACTGTCTGTCACCTCCTGGAGCTGTTAGACAACGAGCTGCACCAACACCACAGGGTTACCCTGAGAACAGACAAGGTGGTAACAGAGAGACACACAGGCACAATCTAGTCAGTTGGCGATGATCGCCTTCTTAATTTCGAGGAGAACCATTTGAAGGAATGTGCTGAAGTATAAAAATGGTATTGACACCTTTTTCATCAATCTCCACCCGCCAGTGTTTCTGCGTTAGTGTCGACATCCTTTGATTTGGGAGACTATTAAAGATGGAGCTGATCTCTGTATTGATGAGCTCAATGTCTTTACCACAGTGTCTACCAAAGACTAATGGCACGGTCAATAGTTTTATTCGAAATTCATTAGTTTGATTTATGTCCCTCCCTGTAGACATAGTCATTCACATGAATTCTCAAACTCTATATTCACACAGACTTCATAGAGTAATGAAACCGTCTTTAGAAAGTTCTGTGTCTTTCTATGTCCATCTTAAACAGACAGTATGAATGTGATGATAATCTGTGTTGGTGTTGTAAGTATCTTGCAGGCTGAGTATCTACAGTGTGTCTGTGTGTGTGTGTGTCTTTCTGTATCTGTGTGTTCCTATAGTATGTAGCGCCCTTAGAAGAACTGATGTCTGTGTGATTCCTTTGGGGTTCTTTAAATTCAATCTGAGGTGGAATCCCTACAAATCCTCTGAAGAACCATTTAGGTATCCCATTTCCTTGAAGAACTTCTCAAGGGTTTCACCACATTTTTGAAACCAAGAACCCATAAAGGTTGGTTTTCAGAGGGCACAATGTGTTCATGTGGGTCTCAATGTCACAATCTCTGTTGCTGGGTCATAACATTGCTTCTAATGAGCATGGCTGTTAGCCATGCAGAAGTCCTGCTGCTGCTATTTCCATTTCAAATGAGCACTTTAGGCCCCCTCCCTTGAAAACCTACACACGCGGTAACACTCTGTGCGTTCTACATATGCCTAATGCCACACTAAAGTACCATGACAGATATTTGGTTCTAAATTGAACCCTTTTTCCTATTTAGTGCACTCCTTTAGGCAAAAACCCTACAGGCCGGAGGTGTGCACTGTGTAGAGGGTACAGTGCTACCTGAGATAAGGTTTGTTTCTCTTTGGGTGGAAGATAATGGTTCTCTGGCGGAAGGATGGACGCTATTCTAATCTACACACGTAATGGCTCTAATGGCTTTTGGAGTATCTGGATCATTTATGACTCTACTGGGGGAGGCTGTTGGGAGAGATGAGGTTTTGTTGTTGCCTGTGCTTGTGCCTTCATGCGTGTATGGATGTTTTAAGTATGTGGCCTTTATGTTACTCCTGTTTTACTGTAGGCATGTGAAGTTGTTATACAAGAAATTATGCAAATCTTATTTTATTAATATGCAATGCAGTTTCTACCAGATCATCTGCGCTGAGGTTCTCTAGAACTTTCTAAAATCTTCTGAATGCATTTCAGTGACGTTGTGAGGCATATATAATCAAGTCACTTTGAGTTATTTTTCATTAGACTAATAAACCGTGCTACTAAGATTTCACTTAGAAGGGTTTCGTGCTAGAATGCCTGTAACATAAAAAAGAATAAACAATCCCTTATTAAATGTCTAAATCCTTTTCCCCAAGTTTGGCAACCCTCAATCTAAACCCATTTAATGAGGTTTATTCGACTAATACTCAGGTTTCAAGAGCCATGCTCTTATTATGCCTATCTGGATGGCACCAAGCATTAATGAGAATGATTGGGGGGGTCATATTTACCTTTCAAGGGGGGGAGCAGAAGTGGTTTTAAATACTGTGCAATAAACGCCCAAACCTGGTTCAACATGTATACAGTATGTTGTACACACTGTGATTACTTCAGTGCTTCGTTTCGTTTCTACAGTCACTACAACAGTTTCACTCATGTGTGTTGGTGGGAAATGTAAATGTTTTCCGCGTATCCTTACCTTTCCTCTGCAACTGGGGCCACCGTAAGGCCATCATAGACGACTTCTCTGGAGCAATTAAGATTAAGTGCTTGCTCAATTGCATGTTGTCTGATATTTTGTTGTCTCTACGCATTCAATCTAGTTGATTACTTGCCTAAAGCTCAAACCATTAGGCGACATGAAGATTTGATGTCCCTGCTAGCCTGTGTTTGTTGAATGTTCTGTTCACGTTTGACACGCTGAGCCAAGTGTAATGTTGTCTGCACGTGTTGTTAAAGGTTGTTCTCCATACTAGAACTTGTACATTTCTAGCCATGAACAATTTGTGGATTATTAGGCAGCAGCACACTGAAAAATGTTTTGTGTAGGTCAGTTTGTGTTTTGTGCAGATTCCTTTATGTTTTGTGCAGGGAGCAGTCACACAGAGGTGCTCATATTGGACGAAGGCCTTAACGTAGACGTGGCTAGCGCAATATTTTGTTTGCCATAACCTCCAGTTGTGGACTGTTTTGTTCCAGGTGTGAAAGCCAGCTTCTGCTAATAATCTTAGAAAAGCAATATATTTGTCAATATCTCAGAAAAGACACAGCTGGTTTGGTGTTAAACTATGTTTTATTCAAATCAAGGTTTGAGTGACACCCATTGCTTTCATTTTGGTGTAATTGCATGTTATTAAATCAGTCACAATGTCTTAAAATGAGAAAGCAGAGAATGTCATCCTGCCAGTATAATCTATTTAAGCGAACAATTATGTCTAAATGTTTTAGTTTTTTTAGTTTAGCAATACAGTGCATCTGGAATGTATTCACAGCGCTTCACTTTGTCCACATTTTGTTATGTTACAGCCTTTCCCCCAAATTGATTCATTTTTTTACCTTCAAATTCAACACACAATATTTTCTAATGACAGTGAAATATTAATAATACTAATATTAATATTTTTTATAGATTTGCAAAAAATATTATAATAATTATATTGTTATTATTATTATTATTATTATTAATATGCAATAAAATGCAAATTAATTACTCAAAAATCATACAATGTAATTTTCTGGATTTTTGTATTTGATTCTGTCTATCACAGTTGAAGTGTACCTATGATACAAATTACAGACCTCTACATGCTTTGTAAGTAGGAAAACCTGCAAAATCTGCAGTGTATCAAAACTAGTTCTCCCCACTATATGTACATGTGGGTGTTTTATATTTTTAACAGATTTGCAAAAATCATTATCATTATAGGGTATTGTGTGCACAATCTTGAGAAAAAAAGAATTTAATACATTTTGGAATAGAGCTGTAACATAACAAAATGGAAAAAGTAAAACGCTGTGAATACTTTCCGTATCCACTGTACATTCAATGTATTGTTGAACCTAGATCTGTCAGCTACAGCTGCATATGTAACAATATTGTGACATTTAAAAATGGAAAGCCAAAAGCGTTATGAGAGCCGAGACAATAAAAAGTGAACCAGTTCGGTACAGGATGGTTTAGTACCCAGGTGGAAAAACCTTATTGATTTTCCTCACATACAGACCTCTAACATATTTGTAGTCCTTCTTGAATGTAAATGAAATTTGTGAGCTAAACAGTAGAAAATCTGTGTGTATGTGCATGTGTTTAGCTCAGCCAAAGCTCTGTCTCGCTGGCCTGGGCCATTCAGAGTAGGGAGACAGATTAAAGCAGTTCAGCTGCTGATTTAATTAAATGTGTGTTCAGATCAGATATTTCTTTTTCCGGGCCTTTAAGGCTTATTATTAAACATATGGCTTTTCCTGGGGCAACTTATTTTCATTATATAACACAGCTTGCTGACATGAACACAAATTGCACATTCGGGGGCCACAGTAGTTTGTTTAATTCATAGTACATTTAATTAATTTGTAGCTGTGTAATAAAGCATTCCGGAATGCTTAAGAACACAGGCGTGCTTCGTAAAAAGCCTTTGTGGTAATCCAATTGTCTTGCTGGGTTCTCTCACTGTCTTTTTCTTTCCCTGTCTCTTTCTCTCCAGAAAGATACTTTGACACAGTATAATGGATCTTAGGCCTCCTATCACACCTTAGTGTTTCAGAACATACAGAAGGTTTTAGAACTCAGGGTAGTTCCGGCTTAATTCAACCATTAACCTATTGCTGTTAGGTCTTGGAGTTACAGTTGTGCTAAAACGTTTGCATACCCTGGAAAATATGACTGATCATGCAAAAAAATATTTTAGTTAAGGATTGTGATCATATGAAGCCATGTATTATCACATTGTTGTTGAGCTCCTTTTTAAATCATAATGATAACAGAAATCACTCAAATGGCCCTGATCAAAAGTTTACATAACCTTGAATGTTTGGCCTTGTTACAGACACACCAGGTGACACACACAGGTTAAAAGGACAATTAAAGGTTAATTTCCCACACCTTCAAGTTTTTACATTTTAATTGGTGTCTGTGTGTAAATAATAAATTAGTTTGTTAGCTCTCACGTGGACGCACTCAGCAGGCTAGATACTGAGCCATTGGGAGCAGAAAAGAACTGTAAAAAGTCCTGCGTAAAAATACTGTGCGGTTGTTTCAAGGAGCACAATACGATGATACTTGTACAAAAATGAGCTGCATGGTCGAGTTGCCAGAAAGAAGCCTTTGCTGCACTAATGCCTCAAAAAAGCCCAGTTACAATATGCCAGACAACACCTTGACACGCCTCGCAGCTTCTGGCAAACTGTAATTTGGAGTGAGGAGACCAAAATAGAGCATTATGTTTGGAGAGGGGTCAACAAGGCCTATAGTGAAAAGAATACCATCCCCACTGTGAAGCGTGCTGGTGGCTCACTGATGTTTTAGGGGTGTGTGAGCGCTAAAGGCACGGGGAATCATATGAAAATTCATGGCAAGATCAATGCAGCATGTTATCAGTTTGCACTCATCTGCACAAATGCTGCACATGGGACGCTCTTTTCAGCACGACAATGACCATAAGCACAAGGCCAAGTTGATCCTCCAGTGGTTACAGCAGAAAAAGGTGAAGGTTCTGGAGTGGCCATCACAGTCTCCTGACCTTTAAATCATCGAGCCACTCTAGGGAGATCTCAAACGTGCAGTTCATACAAGACAACCAAAGACTTTGCATGACCTGGAGGCATTTTGCCAAGACAAATGGGCAGCTATGCCACCTGCAATAATTTGGGGCCTCATAGACAACTTTGACCAAAGACTCCATGGTGTCATTGATGCTAAAGGGGGAAATACACAGTATGCAGTCTTTTGAACAGGGGTCATTACACCAAGTGTGGTGCATGAAACTATTAATGCAAAATAAAAAACTACAGTGATGTGCTGTGACGTCAGCGATTGGGTATTGGCAATGGCGATTAGGCTGTCAAAACCAGATTCATGGCTATAGGCTACATACAAATAGTGATATTGACATTGATAAAGCCTATGTTTAAAGTTGAGCAGATAGCTCCAACAGAGTCCCATGGGAAATAAACCTCAATTAAAAAAAAATATTATGTCAAATGTAGGTTGAAATACCAGTGTCGCCAAGATAGGAAACTAATTATGGCATACAGTGATCTCCAAACATATTAGAGCTTTTTTGTCTCCATATACCAGCACTTGTGTTAAAGAGGTGCATTTTGTACAAACGTGCCAACTTTGGAGGATTGGCATCTAATTGTTTTTTGACAGGTGTGTTCTCTGGTACGTGTAGACAGCTGACATTGTCTACTCTTGATTTGATCTCATCCATGGGTGTTATTTTTCTTTCTGAAAAAGTCCAGACATTTTGAAAGTGCTGTTTAGTGGCCAGTTCATCAGGTTGTTTTGCTAGCTAACATTACCTTTCACAGCTTGAGGGATCTTTTCTACTCAGAGTCGTCCAACCACGATTACGCTACCTTTTACAAACCTGTGTTGGCTTTGGTAGATTTCTCAGAATAATAATGGACCCAAGTCAGGGGAAAAAGCGTTTGTTGTTGTTTAATAACAAAATAATTAGTACATGTAGATGTTATCGGTGCTTCTTCTTCTTGTCCTCAAATAACCCAAACTTATATACATTTGGCACGGTCCCAAAATAGAATTCCTTTGACAGACAGAACACATGGGGGATGTAAGTGTGTGCGTTTTGCACAGTCAGCACTCTGCGTTGTCTTAAACTCTAACACCTGATACCACCCAATAATCTGAAAAATTGTCGGATTATAAACATAATAGAATGACACTGGATAGATGAATGGTCCCTCAGAGCCTGTGCAGCAAACACCCCCAGGGTTACCCTTCTACACCAGTGGCTGTTGACCTACATTACCTGTAGATCCCGGCAGGTATGGCTGAAATGCACTAGCGATGGTCGTTGCTCTTATGAAGGCACAGCTTTGAAGCAGAAACAACATCCTATTTACAGGTAATGTTCCTCCTCCCAGCCTCAGTAAACATCTGCTGCTCTACTGATGTACTGAACCAACTGGAAGTCTGCAGTTACCTCTAGGACTGTAGCAGAAAAAAGCAGTAAGATCTACAGCAGGGGTGCTCCCACTTTTCCCTCTGAAGGGCCAAAAATCAGACTTGACTGAGGGCCATGTGCCAAAATTAACGTTGCATTATCCCAAACGGTAAATTAGTTCCCACGGGTCATTTATGATTGACATTTCAAATAAATAATGTGTTTAACTAATGCAGTTTTATTTTCAGAGTTTGTAGTTTAATTAAAAGTTTAGTCCAAAGAAAACTTGGAAAACAATCGCATTTAACATTCATTACATAATTGGCAACCCCCCCTATATATGGCGTGGCGGGCCAATCAACAGGCTCTAGTTTGGGCACCCCTGATCTATAGTCATTACACAGCGCATAGTCCTCACCAGGCTATGTGCTAACAGTGTGGAGCCAGGTTATTATAGGTTTCTGATATTATATCAGTTTGTGTAATTAGAAGAAAAAAAATATGATTAGTTTCAGAAAGTATTCAAACCATAAGTTTCTAGTTTTTATTCAGGCTGGGATACACTTCTTATTCACTAAAGTTCTTATCCACTAATGTTGTCTCTTACTCCAATACCTGCATACCAAGCCACTCCCTAATGGCACTAATGGGATTTATAGAATCACATTGGGTACATCACTTCACATGCTCCACATGATTGGTGGATGGGTTTAGTAACAATTCACACATTTATAACCTAATTAATCATGATCAAGCTAACAATTTTGCTGTGAATTTTGAATTAAAACTAGTAAAGGTCAAATATTTGATGGTGGGCAATGGAAGGAGACTTTGTTTTTGCCTGCCAAGTGGGCGTTCCCATATGCTGTGATGGGATCAATTGAAAAACAATACTATAGCATTTGGTGGGCAGTGTCTCAAACCTGCTACCTTTGGCTCCCCAAATGGGCGCAATACCCACTGTTCCAAATAGGGACATCGCAACATTATTTTTAAAATGGTATACCAAAAGTATTATTAAACCCTTCTCGTAATGTTCCAGTAATGCTTTCAAAATACAATTTCCTTAATTCCATAACATAACCCCCCCAGAATTCGGTTAACAAGCTCTAATAATATTCTATAAAAATGTTCTAGGCATATTTCATTTCATTGCATGTTCTTCTCTGTTGATGTGCTTTACCAACTGAAAGGCTGCAGTTATCCCTGGATGGCAGCCAAGGGAAGCGGAATAATCTTGAGTCATTGCAGAGCACGAAGCCCCCGAAGGCAAGAAGCTAACAATGTGGAGCATCAAAAGACTCCAATCAAGGCCTCGGCAATAGGATGGGAGACAGGGTGATGATTAAAGAGAAAGCAAACCATACGAGCAAGTGTCCCAGACCATGGCATAACAGATTCACTTCTGCTCAATGGGATTGGTTTGGTATAGTGCGGAAGGTTTTCAAACACATAAACTACGTTCTCCACATGTTGTTGTTAATTGTTGATCAAAATATGTTAGGTCATCGATCTACACACAGTACTTCTGATGATTTAGACCCTTTATTTAATACTTAGTAGGAGCACCTTCGGCAACACTGTAAAAAATGTAAGCAAGGAATTGCAATTCATAATATAAGACCGTTTTAAAAATACACATTCATTTAATTAGGGAGGCACTGATATATCGGCCAGCAATTATTATCTGAACATTCAAAATGTAATATTGGTGTCAGCCGATTGCCTAAAATATGCCAGATTTTTCAGATGTATTGTGCTTACCCACATTTATGATGCATTCATTTTACCGTGGTGCACTGCCTTGGCAAAACAACTGCCAAGGCAAGAAAAAAATGTTTTGGTAAGTTTTTGTATAAACTGCTACTGCTAGCAACTACGTCATATTACTCAAACACAATATGATTCTAGCCAGCTAAATCTTTGTTTGTTAGTTGCCATTGGGTTCACCTCACCACACAAGGCCCTTCTTGACAGTTTTTTTTTTTTACCGGATGGCCAAACCAGGAAATTCTTTATAACCACTCCAGATCTAAGCCTCGAAACAATTTTTGGAGGTCAACTGTGAGTTCCCTAGAATTCATGGCTTGGTTTTTGCTCTGACATGTACTCAGAATACTTCATGAAGACGTTGTGTTTATCTGTGTCTACTGGGGTCTCACTGACTGTGTACAGTAATGCTAGTTGTGTAACCTGTAATGTATGTTCTGTTTGAGAAAAGATTAAACTCACTGAACTTTATGTGGAATCAGTGACCTTTATGCACATATAAGACACAAAACATTCAAGACACAGCTTTTTCTGGCAACCATTTCCTTAGTTATAATGTAGTGGTGGCAAATTCATTGATTTAAACACATCATTCTCTTCATATTGCTGTATCCTGCAAAGATACAAAGAAGTAGAAGTATTTATTTTTCTTTACCCTGGCTTCTATCCTAATCCGCTCCCACACAAAGTGATTTGTCTTGTCTGGAACTGGACCAAATCGAAACCATTCATAGATGGACAGCACATTACCTTATATTGAAAGGAGTAATGAAAAACGCTGGTGCCAAAAATACACTAATTAGTAAAATGGTGACCGCCCTCTACTCTGCTGTAATAATTGCAACAACAAAATGTAAAGAAAAGTGTGAAATAGGCAATAATTTTTTCCCACCTCAACAAAGTCGTGGGAAGCATGAAAATCGCACGATAAGTGAGATGAGTCACTGTCTGATGGTGACATTTGCCCGTTATCCAGAATGATATGCAGGGATGTTTTGCTGGCAGGGTGAGACCCCAGCTGAGAGGGTAAGGGGTAGAGACAGAGTGGCCTTGACACCCCTACATTGTTTCATAGCTGGAAACGCTGGCCCCACTAAGAGGACCAATTAGCAGTTGGGATTTCCGGGATAAAGATGTTTCACTGCGAGTGAAGGTGTAGAGATCTGAGTGGAAATGGAGAAAGTAGCGTGATGTGATTAATTGCTCTTCCTGCTCTAAAAAATTGAGGTGATACTGAGAGATGGATCGACGTAAATTGTGTTATTGAGCTACTTCCAGCATTTAGTGGATATCAGAAATCGGAAGGGTGTTCGGGAGGGGGGTGCGTCAATAGTCTTTCCAAACATACCCTTTTGAAGCAATAAAGAAGCACTATGATTCAATCTAAGAAGAGTTTAGTCAGTGCAGTAGCAAGAGCAGTTTGACCATCATGCCTTTAGGCCTGGCCAGAATGCAACGGTTGTTAACAAGATTTATGCCTTACATTAGGTAGTGCCAGGATTTCAGCCAGACCAGGCCCTCATAAACTCCTCCAATATGTCAAATCTTCTGGGACACACTTTGTTCTTATGTGATGCAACTGCTCTAGAAGAGTGAGCCTGCATCGACTTAGTCCCTGCAGGCCTTTGATGAAGTTTAGCGTGGAGCTTTTTTGTTGCTGACTGCACAGTGCAAGCTGTCACTTTGTTTCAATCCAGGGGCCCTGGAGGGCTAGCACATCTATATCTCCTCCCTCTCTCCGTCTCTCTCTTAGCCACCTCCTGAAACACAACCGAAAGCAAGACACTCCAATAATACACATTTACCCACTCTTTTTGCCCCCCCTCTACAATCCAAAGAGGAGCAGCTGTGCTGTACTGGAGCTGTACTCTGTGCTGTATTTTATAATATATCATTTTTGTTTGCAAAAGTCTCATTGTAACCCCTGTTTTAGGTTACTGCCGTGCAGTAAAAAAACAACAGATGTTTTTGGTATCTTTGGTTGACATGATGTAGCACTGTTTTTAGGTCAGTATCCAAAGCTCTTTTTGAGATCAGAGAAGTGTTTTTTTATGTTCAATTACTGATAGGATGGAACAAGCAGAAGTGGTTTAGGGCTGTAGAGCATAACCTGTTTTCTTTTTACTTAAGATAAATGCAGCCTACAAATGTAATCCCAGCAAAGTACACAACACTAGTGTTGGTTGTTTATTCCTAGTTCTGTTTATTTCACATTGGTGTCAATTTAACAGTTAAGTACAACATGTCAAAATGACCAGCGCATCATGAAACAAAGAAATATATTGTATCACAAACACAATATGAAATGCTTTCTTTCTCACACACACGCACAGACACACACATATGCCTACAGTGGATGAAAACATTATTTGATCCCCTGCTGAATTTGTACATTTGCCAACTGACAAAGAAATGATCAGTCTATAATTTTAATGGTAGGTCTATTTGAACAGTTAGAGACAGATTAACAGCAAAAAAATCTGGAAAATGCATTTCAAAAAAGTTATAAATTGATTCACATTTTTTCAGTGACCCCTGCAAAAGAATACTTAGTACTTGGTGGCAAAACCCTTGTTGGCAAAAACAGATGTCAGATGTTTCATGTTGTTGGCCCACATCTCAGGAGGGATTTTGTCCCACTCCTCTTTGCAGATCTTTTCCAGGTCATTAAGGTTTTGAGGCTGACGTTTGGCAACTCGAACCTTCAGCTCCCTCCACAGATGTTCTATGGGATTAGGGTCTGGAGACTGGCTAGACCACTGCAGGACCTTAATGTGCTTCTTCTTGAGCCACTCCTTTGTTGCCTTGGCCGTGTCTTTTGGGTCATTGTCATGATGGAATACCCATCCATGACCCATTTTTAATGCCCAGGCTGAGGGAAAGGGGTTCTCACCCAAAATGTGACGGTACAAGGCCCCATCCATCGTCCCTTTGATGCGGTGAAGTTGTCCAGTCCCCTTAGCATGAAAACACCAGCAAAGCATAATGTTTCCACCTCCTGTTTGACAGTGGAGATGATGTTCTTGGGGTTATAGGCAGCATTCCTCCTTCTCCAAACACGGCGAGTTGAGTTGACCATCTGACCACAACACTTCATCATCAACACCACATCACCCAGTAATCTGAATCATTCAGATGATCATTGGCAAACTTCAGATGGGCCTGTACATGTGCCTGCTCGTGTAACGGCCAATCTCCTTCTATCACCTCCATACTTTTAAGACTGCACTGGGAGTGTACTTCAGACACAGCAAACAATCCCCCTCATGCTACCAGTAGTTAAAGAACAATAGCAAAACACAAACCTAGAGAAGCATCATTCAGGAAAGATATTAAGAGTCCAGTTGTCTGAGAAAACCATACAAAAAACCATATAACCAAGAGACCACCTGCAAAACCATTCCCTTTTTAGGGGTTTTTGGCTGTTGCCTGTCCAATGGACCTGTTGTCACTTTCATTTGCACCAAAATAAGTACCTTGATTCACAAACTCTTATGCTTCCTATATATCCCTGTAGTTTAGCTGTTGTTATTCTGTGATTATTCTGTGTTCACTTCATTTTGTGAGCAGTGTACTATTCTAAAGCTTATATTAATGGAATATGTAATTCCGTTAAATAACTCTAGTTAGTTATATATTGTTCTAACAGTGGTTTTGAGTCCATTGGTACTCAGCCACCAAGATTACGTTTGGTGGAAACGATAAAAGCCACAACAGTCCCATAGTTGATTAATTCCAGAGATGTACCCTTTCTATGAAATGGAGACTTTTGGACAACTGTTGTTTTCAACCTACTCTACTCGATTTACCATGATGGCGGCAATCTTGCTGGTTCCAGTTTTACTATTATTAATTATTATTATGTATTATATAATTATTTTTACTAGTTTTTGTGCAGGTAATAATTAAAATGTCCTATAATACATTTTTCTAATATTAATTTTCTCTGAGACTGTCTATGGTAATTATCTTTCTGGGCCAGACTTAAGTT